>JASDQU010106123.1:118649-131618 GCA_032191745.1 Picea mariana
TAAGGTTATCAAATGGAATTGAGGAGGGAGAGATGGCGAAATTCAAACCTTTGTTCAAAACGCTCAACTCGGAAAGGTTCAACTCATGTGAGGAGATGTTCACGACCTTCTTCGCGTCAATGTCGTTGTTGGCATTTTCCTTTTGGCTGATTAGTTGTTTAAACTTTGAATCTTGCCTGGAGCGAGCTGTTCTGTTGGCATTTTCAGCTTTTAAGGCAGCTAGTGCATCCACTGTTCTCCACAGTTCTGGATCTAAGATGTGTGAGAGTTTTAAATGGAGTTTTAGCACGAATTTGGACAACAGGTCGAGCGTGAACCTATCCTACCTGATTTCGCCTCTCACTATGGATTTTTCTAGGGCGTGGAATGCCGATCTGTTCCATTTGTTTCTTAATTTATGCTGAGTGCGTGCGAATTTTGGTAGAACATCGTTGTCTCTGCAAAGTTTCAGGAAATCTAAGTCTGCTGCTCTTCTCTTTATTTTAACTCGGAGCTTTTCAAGTTCACAAACTTCATCTAGATTATCCCTTCCATACAGGGACGTAATCTGATCATTTAGGTTTCTGTGGTGAGAGATTTGTTCAGAACATGTCGGAAGAACCACAGTCCCATCACCACCCCAACCAAAAATTAGGAATTCTTAACACCTTATCCACTAGAGCCATAAGGATTTTAGATAACGAACACCTAGAACAGGAGTTAAATCACCTTCACAAAGTCTTCAAAAACATAGGTTACAAAGAAAAAGAGATTGAGAACGCAATAAGGAAATCCCTAGAAAAAGAAAAAGAAACTAACAAACCTCAACAGAGAAACAACCAAACCCCGAGCCTCACCACCTACCTCCCTTACATCCAAGGAGACACTAATAAAATCGCTAAAATACTTAACAAGAAGGAGATCAAGACCTCATTCAGACCCCTTAATACTATCAAACAGAAAATGAGATCCGTTAAGGACAAGATTGACCAACATAACTTCAAAGGAGTATACAAAATAAACTGTTCTTGTGGAAAATGCTACATTGGAGAAACAGGTCGTTCTTTCAACACCAGGATTAAAGAGCATAGTACTGACATGAAGAATGAACGAACTTGCACCTCATCACTAGCCGAACACTCTCTCACAACTAAACATCACATATGCCTAGAGGACACCAAGATCTTAGCTAAAGAAGACCATCTCCTTAAAAGACGAATCAGAGAAGCAATCGAAATCATGAAGAATCCTGATAACCTAAATCGAGACAATGACCTAGAGATTAGTGATAGTTGGATCCCGCTCATCCGGGAAAGAAAACATTATTAACCTCAGAACTCTAGTACTTTCACCCTTACTTTCTTGTACCTTAACTTAACCTGTTCATTAAAAACCAACCTCATTAAAACCATTTCATACCAACCTACCTTACAAATATCCCTTTGAATTACATTAATAATAACATTTTAAACCTAACTTAACCTTAAACCATTTCAAGACCAACCTAATTGATTCCAACTTATAGTCTTCCACCACTGATTTAACAAGAATAATATTAACGCCACCTCATTATATTAACCCTAAATTTAACCTATAATTAACATAAAACTAATATTAATAATATTAAACCACTAATATAACAACAATAGTATCAATTAACCCCTAAATTTAAAACCACTTAATTCATTAATTGACTAAATCACTTTTAAATATTTTTTGAAAAATCCCCTCAAACTTAGGGTTTCACTTAGTCGAACACTAATATAACAATAATAATACTATTGCCACCTCATTAAATAAACCCTAATTTTAACCTATAATTAACATAAAACTAATATTAATAATAATAACACCTTATGGTTATCAATTTAAACCACCAATAATATTACACTACCTCATCAAATTAACCCTAGTTTTAACCTATAATTTAATATTAACACCGTCGGATTAAACCACTTAACCCATTAATTAACTATACCAATATTAAATACCTATTTTAAAATTTAAAACCACCTAATTCATTAATTGACTAAATCACTTTTAAATAATTTTTTTAAAATTCTCCTCAAACCTAGGGTAACAATAATAATACTATTGCCACCTCATTAAATCAACCCTAAAATTAACCTAGAACTAACATAAAATTAACATTAATAATAACACCATTAATATTACCTCTTCAAATTAACCCTAGTTTTAACCTAGAATTTAATACTAACACCGTCGGTTATCAAATTAAACCCATTAATTAACTAAACCACTATCAAATACTTTTTGAAAAATCTCCTCAAATCTAGGGTTTCACTCTGCAGACCTTAATTTTCCACCCGCCTCATCATTATTTATTAGGGGTTCCTCTCTTATTTTTCCTCAGGCTTTTTGTCCTGAAGATGGATCTTGTTGTGGATCTGAAACGTCGACAAGCTCTCAAAAGCACTATGGTTCTTCCGACATGTTCTGAACAAATCTCTCACCACAAAAACCTAAATGATCAGTAATGGACTTTTTGATCTCAATAAGGGGCTCAGGGGCATCAGTGAGCTGCAATAAAATGGATCCCAAATCAATGTCAAGTGCAAAGATAGGATGGTTGGTGGGATCTGCTTCATCACTGATAATGTAGGCCAACTGAGCTTCTTTGTATAGTCTTCTATGATCCCCCCCAAATATAGGAAAGGTATCATATGTGAGGTCCATCTTCAATGTTCCCCCAAGTCTTTTTATCTAATATCTTGACAATAGCATGCCAAACTTGGGACGAACATCAGCCACCACGATATCCATGACCACACTTTTCATGGGTAGATGAATCAAGGTCATGACCAGATATTTGATGACTCCAAGACATTGCACTTTCCTGGAGTCAAAGGAATACAGGTCATGGTATGATTTTGTGATTTCTGGACCTAATTCTTCCATGAACGTTTTGGGCATGAGATTATGAGAGGCCCCTGAATCCATCATAAAATTATGCAATACCTTGTCATGTATGTTTAGTGATGTGTATAAGGGAGGGGATTAATCGTCTCTATCTTCTACCATGGGACCTAGGATGACTGTTGTCTTCTCGTCTTGCAAATTGATTGAGTCTGAGGGATGATTCAAAGGTTCGAGTAGAAATAGTTTAGATAAGGATCTTTTAAAGTCTTCATGCTTGACCAACTCTAAAAGGGGTACCGGGATTCTAATATTCGGAATTTCATGCTCAAAGTTAAAATAGGAGGGGAGCTTCATAATTTATTTTACTTCTGGGATAGGACCTTTGACCACTAGTGGGGGGTTCTGGGTTCTCTTTTGACCACTGCTTCTTTCTGCATCTTTGGGGGGCTTGTATGCTTTGGGAGGATGATCAGGGACATCAGAATTCCCATATTCCTTCATAGACTTGAGGTTGTATCTATTCGTGTTGGCGTTGGCCTTATTCCCCTTGCTCAGCTCGTTTAATTGAATATCCATGAGAGACTCCTCGTATGTTGATTGAGTTAAGTGAGGGGAAGGAGAAGCATCTTCAAGATAGTGAATTTCTGAGTCGAGGTCCTCTTCCTCTCCACCATCGTCTGCGACAAGGTTTTTCTAAAGAGGGGTCTGAATTTTCTGATCATCCCTATCTCTGTTTCAAGGTTCTCTTTGTATAATCTGAGGAGCATTGTTTTTTGGCTTTCTGAAGTTGCCTCTGTTATCAATATTTTGAGGATTTCTATATGTTTGCTTCCCTTCTAATTCCAACTTTTCCATTCTGGCTGAAAACAATTTTAGTAGCTTGGTTACTTTGTCCATTTGAGGGTGGAGGGCAGAGGAACTGGAGGTTGAAGCTTCATATCTTCCCCTTCCTCTGTCTTTATCAGCCTTATTCCCGAGTCAGTCAATTGCCAATATGTTATATTCTACTTCCAAGGCTGCATCTTGCATATAAGCCAAAGAGGTAGTTATTCTCTCTCTTAATAGGAGGCAGAAGTCAGGTTCAAAATAACTAGCATAGGTAATCTTGGTAGAGGCTTCTGTGGGATTTATCTCAGTAGGGATCTTATTGTACATTTTGTTGAATCTCTTGGAGAAGTCAGAGGCAGACTCTCCCTCTTTTCTTTTTAGGGACTCGAACTCTGTGATATAGTACATGAAGTCTTTTTTATCCCCACATTATCTCAAGAAGATATCATCTAAGGCATCAATCTCATTGATGGATCTAGGGGTCAGGGCCCTGAACCACTTTCTGTCTTCTCCATCAAGGCTATGGAAAAAAATCCTCATTGATATATCTTCATCTACTATGACATAGTTATCATCATAACTATAGAAAGTTGCAAGGTGCTCTTCTGCAGTTATATCTCCCTCTCCTGTAAACTTAGCCAGTTGCTTAAGGCATCCCCCTACTGGTAGGGAATTAAGAGGTTGGGCAGAATGAGAGGGACATATCTGGAAGCTACTATGGCGTCCATTCTATTTATAGGGGGATTAGCACCCACCATTGGGATGTGAACTGGAGGAGAACTAGGTGGGGATGGAGTTCGAGCAGGGGATATTGGAGGTGTGTTTATGGGGAAAAAATAAAACAACGGAGGAATTGAGGGAGAATAGGTTTCCCTCTTTGTAAACACAACAACTTTAACAGGAGGAGGAGTAGTGAAGCTTGGAGAGGGGAAATCAGTAGGAAAACTCCCAAAATTTAAACTTCTAGAAACTCCAACAGATGGTGTAATGGGAAAATGAGAAATAGATATTGGAGTTTCTATAGGAGGATGGTGAAAATTATCAGAAATACCTGGTTCAGTGGATGAAGTACCTTCTTGAAGGGTCTTTTTTCTTCTGAGAATTTTCTCTGGGTCAGTTTCAAGAGTCGCTAGAGGCAGTTGTGAAGTAGACCTCATGTGTATGCCTCTTGAAGCCACAACTAAAATAGTGGAGTTTCCTTAATGGAGTCACAAGGTGCACAGTTGCAATCCTTGATGTAATGAGTTCTAATGCACCTTCATAACTAGTAAGATTTGTCGTTAAATCCCAGGGAAAATCTTCAATTTTGTCTCTGGCAACGGTGCTAGAAATGTTAGCACGAGAAGTCACCCCTGGATTGTGGAAAAGGTAAGCCTAATACCCATCAGTTTGCATGTCACAAAAAATAAATATAAAGGTGGTCTAATGGAAGCAGACTCAAGATGGTATCATTCTAACTCAGAAAACTAGATCGGAAAGCATAAGCAAGTGAGGACTTGGTGTAACTTCAGTTAGTAAGTTTGGTATAGTGGTGAGTAGGGGGAAGAAATTAAGGAGAGTGAAGAGGTATGATATGGACATCTGGTCTTCCAGTAGCCTAAGGAGAAAAAATTCAGAAAACAAGATCTTCTTGGATTTGTAACTTCAGGAAACTGAAAAACATTATGACAACACTGTAATCAAACATCCATTACAACACAGTCACAATAATCCATGTGAATCCTTCAATCATGAACATTCAGTATCATATGNGCTCTACCATCGACCTTAACAAAATATCAAAACTGATTATTTATACTCAAAACAACTTGCTCTCTTCATAAGCACACTCTATTCATGCATTCAAGGCTTGTTGTCTGCATCTTCTTCTGTCAGACTACACTTGCATTCTTTTTTCAAATGCAAGATCATATCGGTATGGGCTTCACAAGAAAATCCATGATAGGGAACTTTCATCTAACAGGCTTCCCTCCACGGTCATATTTTCCATGCTTTCCATTTATATGGTAAAATGAGGTTTCAACCACCTTCCCCAACTTCATTAACTACCTTCATTGGGATTAGGATGAAGCTTGGCACCCATGAATTCTCCAGGCTATCTCACAACTCCTTCGAGTCAATTTTGGCACCTCGAGGTCATGCAGATCTTTCTTTATGACCAACTCGGGCCCTTTGGTTATTTGTGCAGCTCCTTTTCCTTTTTCCCATGCGACCGCGGGCCATGATCTCGTGCTTATCCATATGAAATCTAAGGATTTAACATGTTGGGAGCTTTCAATCCCTTTGATTTCAAAAATCCCGATGCTCGCTCCCGCAAAATGGCCCATTTGGATCAACGATTAAATTTTCCTCGAATATGACGGCCAGGATCAGCTCCTCGAACAATATTAGCCACCTGCTGCTTCGACAGGTGCCTGATTTTCATTTGGACTCTCTTTCCATACGACCATAAGCTGTGATCATGGGCCCAAATCTTAGGTGCATCGCAATTTCACGTTTCACGAACTCATGATGTGCTCTGTTCTCAAAACTCCGAATTGAAAAATCATGATCCCTTGGATTGGATGACATGCATCCCTTTGAAATGGACAGCCCATATTATTTCATGACTTCATGTTTCGTAAGTCCTCATGACTCAGCCCTTTGACGGCTCCATCCTATGATTCAGCAAAACGTCGATCCTGTGCCACACGTCCCTCTGGTACCAACGAATAAGATCAGCCTCGCAATTTTGGACCTCTGTTCGAGGCTAAACTTGGTGAAGCTGCATGATCTCGATCACCCAATGGTCGTCGTTCTGATCTATCCGATGGATCTCCACCGTTGAAAACTGATCATGCTCACTCGCTTTGAGTTGACATCAGACTACTTCAAGTGTTGAGCCTAGTTCTCATGAATGCGGCCTGTTTGGCTTACTTGAATGACCGGCTGAGGGCTCGAAAAAACAAAAGATCAGAGGGAGATATGGAAAGAGGAATGATTGGCCAAAGAGAGAATAGGAATTTTGAGGGTCGATACTTCTTAGACAGGCTGAAAAGGAAAATAGGTCGATCGAAGGATGAAGGCAAACAGAAGACAAGATACAATTTCAGAGGGAAAACTTATGATCAGGTCTGCAAAAAGGGGGAGGGACAAGAAAGGATACAAACTTAGGTAGAAACCACAAACCTTTAAGGTTTTGAAAAATTTATGAGCTAACAGATTGCAAATCAAGGACTGATAGATCTCTTATAATTCCCTACCTGAAAACGAGTGGAACTGGCAAGCCTAGTTAGCGTGTGGTTGAGTTGCAGGTGAAGGATGATGTTCGCACCAAGTTCTAATGGTCCGTTGTTTAAAAAATAAATAACAAAATAATTTAAATGACTAACAGACGTTTTTCAGGGGCACGAGGAAGTGGTTTGGGGCAACCCACTTTTCTCCCCAAAATGAACCTGGTGGCGCCACATAGTCCCAAACAAAAACTGTGGTTTCATTTTGGCCCGCTCTCCCAATTTTATCCTCCGCGCAACTTCTCACCCCAAAATCATCCTTGACCTTCGATCTTGGTACCTCGTGATATGTGATGTGTCGAGCCCGATCAACTACGTGCGCCTGCTAGATTTATCCCTTTCCTTTCAAATTTATCCCCTTTCACTAGTTTATCAGACTTCTAAACCGATTTAGTGTCCTGCTAGATCTTGAAACATTGATTTCACCTAAAACATTTAACATGGGATAACAAAATGAACCTAGATAATGGCATAAAATATCATTCATTAGTCTCATAAATATAGTCGATGCATATGACATAACCAACCACTCACACAAAACTTGCCTTGTCTTGAACACATTCTTCTAGGTATCTTCTTCTTTGAATCATACCTGGTGATATCATGATTTCAAATCTGTCTTGGAAAAGTACTTGGCATGCTACAACTGGTCCAATAGATCATCGATCCTTGGTAGGGGGTATTGATGACATTATCTTGTAAGCCAAAGTCAAATAGAGCATCTATCTTGGTCTTCTTGACCTGAATCTTGTTGTGGAAGATCTTGGTTATATCCTTCTATTCCCGGTGATGAAGGATACATATATTCACTTCCTTATGAAGGTATGTGAAAACAATATTTTCATCTAAATTTAAGCTACTTTCAACCTGATTTTTTGAATCTATGGCTAAAAGGTTATTTTTCTTTCCTTCATTCTTACAGTTCTTTGGGTTCATCTTTGGATGTAGTTTCCAACATTTTTCCTCGGTGTGGCCATCGATGTTGCAATGATTGCAATGGTTGTTGGGATATTTAATTTTATGTGCAGTGGTTGTTGTCTTATTATATTTCCCCCCTATCCACTTCTTCTTCCCCTCCTTGGAATCCTCCTGGTGCTCTTTCTGCTTCGAACCACTTGGTTTCCCTTTCTTTTGGACTATGTTTCTTAGGTACTGTGCATGTGCACACACCTCATCCACTATCCTTGTCTTGAATATAATCGTCTTGTTTCATGGATGACTTTGTGAAACCCTCAATTACTTAAGGAGTACATATGGGTTCTTGGGAGAGATAGCCAACACGATGGCCATATTTATGAACTTAGTGGTGTACACCTGTACACGTTTCCTCTACCTCTACCTGATGTAGTGCCACCAAATCCATTGGTCCTCTACATACCCAATAGGGTAGTATAATTGGGACTTGATAAGGTTTCTGAATTCCTCCCACCTAGTTACTAGAAGATCACCCTCCAACCTAAGTGTTTTTGTGTGGCTTTCGCACTAGATTAAAGCATGGCCCTCTAACTTCAATCTAGCAAATGAAATCTTCTACCCTTCAACTATATAGTGAATTCTAAAATAAACTCTAGTTGCTGTAACCAATGATTCAATTTTAATGCATTGATATCACTTTGGTATGACTTTATGTCCACTTTCACTTCCATCTTGAATAGGAACTGTGAAGGGTTATTGAAACTCGAACTCGTCTACTCTTTCTCGAATTTTTCTATGACTCATTTCCCGAGTCTTCTTGATCTCTCGATTTCCCCTCTAATCCGATCTTTGAGTTAGATCCTCCATCATATTTCAATGGTCCAAGCTTCCTTGCTATAACTACCATGAGGAGGTTCATATTGTGATTGATGTTCACAACTTGTGCTTCCAAACTTTCAAATCTTTGTTCCACTAGATCTTGAGGGTTATTATGAATAAACACATCCACCATATCTAGGGTTTCTGGGACTTCTTGTTAAGTCAATTCCTAGATCTTGAAACTTCCCACAAATATCTAAAATAAAAAACTACTATGATGTAACATCCCCGGCCACCAACCGGCCTAGGAAATGCCACTAATCAGACCCTTCACTTATTTTTTAAAGCTCTGATACCATATTGAAACGTCCCCGACCATCAACCACAATGTCGGGCAACACTACTACAAAGAACATTCTCATACATATATATTTAATATGCCCATATTTAACCAAACTATACAAAGTAAACACATAAGTACTGCTAACATATAGAATTAATTGAATTAACAGTAATTCATACATTCAACGGAATACATGAAAACATACAAGCATCACATACATCCATTTTAATTGAAATTAAACACATAATGATACTTGTCTTTGGAACTGGATTAACTCCACCAAATACGTGCAAAACTTCCATGAACCTCCCATCCTTAGACCACGCTACTCATCACGATCATCAGTGGGTCACCCCCAAGAAGGGACCAAGATCCACCCAGGGCAAGGGAATCCTATAATAGGCTGAGGTTACAGGAAAAATGCACAGAGAAACTAGAAGGATTCTCTCGAGGAGCCTTCTTATGCCTACTACTCATGGACTCTCATTCCCCACATGCCTGTTCCACTCGAGAGTATACACCTTCACAAACATAGTCCATCGGTTGCTTCACCTCCCTCTCTGGGTCTCGGCAATAGTTCGGATAAGGAATTCTTAGAGATCCATAGCTGGTGTTGGACTCTCTCTAGGAGAAAACCACTTCCCAGAAGACTCTCTCACCTGGAGAGAAGTGCTCACGGGCCTAACAACCTTCCTCTTCTACCAGAGGCCTGACAACCCGCTTCTTCAACACACTCCTCGACTCAGCTCCAGCCAGGTGAGGAAAACAACAATGGTTCAGAACTCATTCTCACAGGGATTATAGTAGAAACAACAGATGGGCATGGCACCACAGGTGGCAACAACCCACACTAATACATGGCACAACAAAGGTGATTACTCAGGTGTCGGGTTCCTCAAAAGACACATAATGGTTTACGGATTTCGGGTCTCAGGTACGTGCATGAATATTGCAAAGGTCAAATACAGAGGCCACTAGATTCATAGGAATACACCAGTCAGCTTCATGGTTCTGGTTTTCAGAAATGTGTGAGGGTATACAGAGGGAACTCCTGGAGACTCTACCCAATTCATGGAGGATGGTCGAACAAACAACCTTCCCGTGAGGGTTTCCTTTGTTGTGTGCGGGTAAGCAAATGCAGAAGCAGAGGAAAAATGGGTTCAGATACCCCCGATCCCAGCGAACTTAGGAGGAGGATGAAATAATGACAGAATGAACCCCAATATGGTTGACTCATCAATTTTAACTACATGCGCCCATGTCGACACTTGTCTTCCTAGATCTTCATGCATTTCCTTTTGCACACGTTGCCTCTCCTAGGACTTAGGATAAAAACACTCAACACTGATCATGTCCACTTTAGCTTTCATGAATTAATAATAAATATTATTCCTTTAGTGTTAAGTCACCTAGCTTAGCCCCTAGGCCCACACACTTAGCCTCCTCCCTTACCCAACCTTGTGGAAGCTTAGTAGCCCATCAATCTTTCTTCGTGGTTGGTCTGCATGTAGCAATGTTTATATTTTATTAATGATCTACATAATTACATATACAAAATCAGGCTCTTGGCCTTTAAAATTTAGGCTCTCCAGCCTAATAAACACATAAGCCCACCAGCTTATCAACACTCAACTCACCATCCTACAAAACATGTTTACAGTTTATAAATACAACTGGGGCTCATCCTTGGGGATATTACAATCCCCAAGGATGAGTTCGCTAGGATCGAGGGTGTCTGAACCCATTTTGTCTCTGTGTATGCATTTGATTACCCGTGCACAGGGAAGGAAACCCTAACGAGAAGGTTGTTTGTTCGTTCATTCTCCCATCCTCCACCTGAACCCAAGACCTTTGTCATCAACCTCTATGTTTTGATTCCTTTTCACGCACCCTGAAATAGTGGCAAACTCGTGGACTGAGTCTTGTCTCCTTTGAAGTCCAAGCTCCTTGTAAATGTATGAACTATGTTGTGTCTTCGTGTGGACTATTGCCAGTTTTTGGATGTCCATACCCAAATTCCTGTTGTTGTTGTCACCGTGAGTTAACCGAAATGATATTGTTGTTGTTGTTATTGTCACCTTGCAAGAATTGAGTTGAAACTGATTGAAGAAGAAGGTTTTCAGGCCTGTGGTAGAAGAGGCAGGTTTTCAGGCTTGTGAGCAGCTCTCTCTAGGTGAGAGAGTCTGCTAGGAAGTGGTTTTGTCCTAGAGAGAGTCCAACACCAGCTACTTAGCTCTGAGAATTCCTGATCTGTCCTATTATCGAGACCCAGAGAGGGAAGTGAAGCAACCGATGGACTGTGCTTGTGAAGGTGTATACTCCTGGGTGGAACAGGCATGTGGGGAAGGAGAGTCCGTGAGTAGTGGGCTTAAGAAGGCTCCTAGAGAGAATCCTTTCGATTGCATTGTGCAGTTTCCTATAACCTTAGCCTAGTCTAGGAATCCCTTGCCCTGTGTGGAGCTTAGTCCCATCTCGGGGGTGACCCACTACTGAGCATGATGAGCAGTGTGGTCTATGGTTGGGAGGTTTGTGGAAGGTCTATACGTAGTTGGTGGTGTTACTCCAATTGAAAATATAAGTATAATTTTGTGCTTAATTTATCTGTTATGCATGTCTGTGATGCTTGAATGTTATCATGTATTTTGTTGCATATATGAACTACTGTTAATTCCATTAATTCTGTATGGTAGCAGTAATTATGTGATAAGAGTGATTAAGTGTTTTATTCGATTAAAATGAATATATTATATAAGTGTATATTTCGCAGTGGTAGTATTACCCATTCTCTATATTGGCTGGGGATGCTATAGTTTGGTATCAGAACTAAGTGAAGGGTCTGAGTAGTGGCGTTTCCTAGGATGATTAGTGGCCAGGGATGTTACAATTTGGTATCAGAGATTTAAAGCCTAATTTAAGGTTGTGTTAGTGGCATTACCCAACTAGGGAATACACTTAGCCTCCTCTAATACCAATTTGTAATATCCCCATCCATCAACTGGCCTGGGAAATGTCGCTAATCAGCTCTGACTTAGCTATGATACCAAAATATAGCATCCCCGACCAACATAGAGACTGGGTAATGTTACCACTGTGGAATATACACTTATATAATATATTCATTTTAATGAATTAAAACACTTAATCACAATAATCACAGAATTACTGCTACCATATATAATTAGTGGAATTAACAGTAGTTCATATACGCAACGAAGTACATGATAAGATTCAAGCATCACAGACATGCATAACAAATAAATTAAGCACAAACTAATACTTATATTTCAATTGGAGTAACACCACCAACTACGTGTAGACCTTCCACGAACCTCCCNAATTAAAACACTTAATCACAATAATCACAGAATTACTGCTATCATATATAATTAGTGGAATTAACAGTAGTTCATATACGCAACGAAGTACATGATAAGATTCAAGCATCACAGACATGCATAACAAATAAATTAAGCACAAACTAATACTTATATTTCAATTGGAGTAACACCACCAACTACGTGTAGACCTTCCACGAACCTCCCAGCAATAGACCACGCTGCTCATCATGCTTAGCAGTGGGTCACCCCGGAGCTGGGACTAAGCTCCACCCAGGGCAAGGGAATCCTAGACTAGGTTGAGGTTATAGGAAAACTGCACAAAGAAACCAGAAGGATTCTCTTCAGGAGCCTTCTTACGTCCACTACTCACAGACGCTCATTCCCCACATTCTTGTTCCACCCAGGAGTATACACCTTCACTGTCACATAGTCCATCAACTAATTCACCTCCCTCTTAGGTTCTCGGCAACAGGATGGATCAGGAATTCTTAGAGCTCTGTAGCTGGTGCTGGACTCTCTCTGGGAGAAAACCACTTCCCAACAAACTCTCTCACCTGGAGAGAGCTTCTCATAGGCCTGAAAACCTTCCTCTTCT
>JASDQU010106123.1:131638-147170 GCA_032191745.1 Picea mariana
GTCAGAATTCACATATTCCTTCATAGACCTGAGGTTGTATCTATTCGGGTTGTTGTTGGCCTTATTCCCCTTGCTCAGCTCGTTTAATTGAATATCCATGAGAGACTCCTCGTATGTTGATTGAGTTAAGTGAGGGGAAGGAGAAGCATCTTCAAGATTGTGAATTTCTGAGTCGAGGTCCTCTTCCTCTCCACCATCGTCTGCGACAAGGTTGTTCTAAAGAGGGTTCTAAATTTTCTGATCATCCCTATCTCTGTTCCAAGGTTCTCTTTGTATAATCAGAGGAGCATTGTTTTTTGGCTTCCTGAAGTTGCCTCTGTTATCAATATTTTGAGGATTTCTATATGTTTGCTTCCCTTCTAATTCCAACTTTTCCATCCTGGCTAAAAGCGATTTTAGTAACTTGGTTACTTTGTCCATTTGAGGGTGGAGGGCAGAGGAACTGGAGGTTGAAGCTTCAGATCTTCCCCTTCCTCTTCCTTTATCAGTCTTATTCCCGAGTCAGTCAATTGCCAATATGTTATATTCTACTTCCAAGGCTGCATCTTGCATATAAGCCAAAGAGGTAGTTATTCTCTCTCTTAATAGGAGGCAGAAGTCAGGTTCAAAATAACTAGCATAGGTAATCTTGGTAGAGGCTTCTGTGGGATTTATCTCAGTAGGGATCTTATTGTACATTTTGTTGAATCTCTTGGAGAAGTCAAAGGCAGACTCTCCCTCTTTTCTTTTTAGGGACCCGAACTCTATGATATAGTACATGAAGTCTTTTTTATCCCCACATTATCTCAAGAAGATATCATCTAATGCATCAATCTCATTGATGGATCTAGGGGTCAGGGCCCTGAACCACTTTCTGGCTTCTCCATCAAGGCTATGGACAAAAATCCTCATTGATATATCTTCATCTACTATGACATAGTTATCATCATAACTATAGAAAGTTGCAAGGTGCTCTTCTGCAGTTATATCTCCCTCTCCTGTAAACTTAGGAAGTTGCTTAAGGCATCCCCCTACTGGTAGGGAATTAAGAGGTTGGGCAGAATGAGAGGGGCATATCTGGCAGCTACTATGGCGTCCATTCTATTTCTAGGGGGATTAGCACCCACCATTGGGATGTGAACTGGAGGAGAACTAGGTGGGGATGGAGTTCGAGCAGGGGATATTGGAGGTGTGTTTATGGGGAAAAAATAAAACAACGAAGGAATTGAGGGAGAAGAGGTTTCCCTCTTTGTAAACACAACAACTTTAACAGGAGGAGGAGTAGTGAAGCTCGGAGAGGGGAAATTAGCAGGAAAACTCCCAAAATTTAAACTTCTAGAAACTCCAACAGATGGTGTAATGGGAAAATGAGAAATAGATATTGTAGTTTCTATAGGAGGATGGTGAAAATTATCAGAAATACCTGGTTCAGTGGATGAAGTACCTTCTTGAAGGGTCTTTTTTCTTCTGAGAATTTTCTCTAGGTCAGTTTCAAGAGTCGCTAGAGGTAGTTGTGAAGTAGACCTCATGTGTATGCCTCTTGAAGACACAACTGAAATAGTGGAGTTGCCTTAATGGAGTCACAAGGTGAACAATTGCAATCCTTGATGTAATGAGTTCTAATGCACCTTCATAACTAGTAAGATTTGTCATTAAATCCCAGGGAAAATCTTCAATTTTGTCCCCGGCAACGGTGCTAGAAATGTTAGCACCAGAAGTCACCCCTGGATTGTGGAAAAGGTAAGCCTGATACCCATCAGTTTGCATGTCATGAAAAATAAATATAAAGGTGGTCTAATGGAAGAAGACTCAATATGGTATCGTTCTAACTCAGAAAACTAGATCGGAAAGCATAAGCAAGTGAGGTCTTGTTGTAACTTCAGTTAGTAAGTTTGGTATAGTGGTGAGTAGGGGGAATAAATTAAGGAGAGTGAAGAGGTATGCTATGGACATCTGGTCTTCCAGTAGCCTAAGGAGCAAAAATTTAGAAAACAAGATCTTCTTGGATTCTTAACTTCAGGAAACTGAAAACATTATGACAACACTGTAATCAAATATCCATTACAACACAGTCACAATAATCCATGTGAACCCTTCAATCATGAACATTCAGTATCAGATGCATAATAATATGGAGAAAGAAATCTGACTTGGATTAAACAAGAAGTCTCAAATACAGATACATAACCAGAAACCAAAGGCTTTACTAAAACTTTACAATACGAGAGCCTAGCTCTACCATCAACCTTAACAAAATATCAAAACTGATTATTTATACTCAAAACAACTTGCTCTCTTCATAAGCACACTCTAGTCATGCATTCAAGGCTTGTTGTCTGCATATTCTTCTGTTAGACTACACTTGCATTCTTTTTTCAAATGCAATATCATATCGGTATGGGCTTCACAAGAAAATCCATGATAGGGAACTTTCAACTAACAGGCTTCCCTCCACGGTCAGATTTTCCATGCTTTCCATTTATATGGTAAAACGAGGTTTCAACCACCTTCCCCAACTTCATTAACTACCTTCATTGGGATTAGGATGAAGCCTGACACCCATGAATTCTCCAGGCGAGCTCACAACTCCTTTGAGTCAATTTTGGCACCTCGAGGTCATGCAGATCTTTCTCTGTGACCAACTCGGGCCCTTTGGTTATTTGTGTAGCTCCTTTTCCTTTTTCCCATGCGACCGCGGGCCATGATATCATGCTTATCCATATGAAATCTAAGGATTTAACATGTTGGGAGCTTTCAATCCCTTTGATTTCAAAAATCCCGATGCTCACTCCCGCAAAATGGCCTATTTGGATCAACGATTAAATTTTCCTTGAATATGACGGCCAGGATCAGCTCCTCGAACAATATTAGTCGCCCGCTACTTCGACAGGTGCCTAATTTTCATTTGGCCTCTCTTTCCATACGACCCTGAGCTATGATCATGGGCCCAACTCTTAGGTGCATTGCAATTTCACGTTTCACGAACTCATGATGTGCTCTGTGCTCAAAACTCCGAATGGAAAAATCATGATCCCTTGGATTGGATGACATGCATCCCTTTGAAATGGATGGCCCAGATTATTTCATGACTTCGTGTTTCGTGAGTCCTCATGACTCAGCCCTTTGACAACTCCATCCTATGATTCAACAAAACGTCGATCCTGTGCCACACGTCCCTCCGGTACCAACGACAAAGATCAGCCTCGTGATTTTGGACCTCTGTTCGATGCTAAACCTGGTGAAACTACATGATCTCGATCACCCAATGGTCGTCGTTCTGATCTATCCGATGGATCTCCGTCGTTGAAAACTGATCATGCTCACTCGCTTTGAGTTGACATCAGACTACTTCAAGTGTTGAGCCTAGTTCTCATGAATGAGGCCTGTTTGGATTACTTGAATGACCGGCTGAGGGATCGGAAAAAAAAAAAATCAAAGGGAGATATGGAAAGAGGAATGATCGGCCAAAGAGAGAATAGGAATTTTGAGGGTCGATACTTCTTAGACAGGATGAAAAGGAAAATAGGTCGATCGAAGGATGAAGGCAAACAGAAGACAAGATACAATTTCAGAGGGAAAACTTATGATCAGGTCTGCAAAAAGGGGGAGGGACAAGAAAGGATACAAACTTAGGTAGAAACCACAAACCTTTAAGGTTTTGAAAAATTTATGAGCTAACAGATTGCAAATCAAGGACTGATAGATCTCTTATAATTCCCTACCTGAAAACGAGTGGAACTCGCAAGCCTAGTTAGCGTGTGGTTGAGTTGTAAGTGAAGGATGATGTTCGCACCAAGTTCTAATGGTCTGGTGTTTAAAAAATAAATAACGAAATAATTTAAATGACTAACAGACATTTTTCAGGGGCACGAGGAAGTGGTTTGGGGCAACCCACTTTTCTCCCCGAAATGAACCTGGTGGCACCACATAGTCCCAAACAAAAACCGTGGTTTCATTTTGGCCCGCTCTCCCAATTTTATCCTCCGCGCAACTTCTCACCCCAAAATTGTCCTCGACCTTCGATATTGGTACCTCGTGATATGTGATGTGTCGAGCCCGATCAACTATGCACGCCTGCTAGATTTATCCCTTTCCTATCAAATTTATCCCCTTTCACTAGTTTATCAGACTTCTAAACCGATTTAGTGTCCTGTTAGATCCTGAAACATTGATTTCACCTAAAACATTTAACATGGGATAACAAAATGAATCTAGATAATGGCATAAAATATCATTCATTAGTCTCATAAGTATAGTCGGTGCATTGCATAAACCGAATGACATAACCAACCACTCACACAAAACTTGCCTTGTCTTGAACACATTCTTCTAGGTATCTTCATCTTTGAATCATACCTGGTGATATCATGATTTCAAATATGTCTTGGCAAAGTACTTGGCATGCTACAACTGGTCCAATAGATCATCGATCCTTGGCAGGGGGTATTGATGACATTATCTTGTAAGCCAAAGTCAAATAGAGCGTCTATCTTGGTCTTCTTGACCTGAATCTTGTTGTGGAAGATCTTGGTTATATCCTTCTATTCCTGGTGATGAAGGATACATATATTCACTTCCTTATGAACATATGTGAAAACAATATTTTCATCTACATTTAAGCTACTTTCAACCTGATTTTTTGAATCTATGGCTAAAAGGTTATTTTTCTTTCCTTCATTCTTACAGTTCTTTGGGTTCATCTTTGGATGTAGTTTCCAACATTTTTCCTCGGTGTGGCCATCGATGTTGCAATGATTGCAATGGTTTTTGGGATATTTACTTTTATGTGTAGTGGTTGTTGTCTTATTACATTTCCCCCCTATCCACTTCTTCTTCCCCTCCTTGGAATCCTCCTGGTGCTCTTTCTTCTTCGAAACACTTGGTTTCCCTTTCTTTTGGCCTATGTTTCCCAGGTATTGTGCATGTGCACACACCTCATCCACTATCCTTATCTTGAATATAATCGTCTTGTTTCATGGATGACTTTGTGAAACCCTCAATTACTTAAGGAGTACATATGGGTTCTTGGGAGAGATAGCCAACACGATGACCATATTTATGAACTTAGTGGTGTACACCTGTACACGTTTCCTCTACCTCTACCCGATGTAGTGCCACCAAATCCATTGGTCCTCTACATACCTGATAGGGTAGTATAATTGGGACTTGATAAGGTTTTTGAAGTCCTCCCACCTAGTTACTAGAAGATCACCCTCCAACCTAAGTGTTTTTGTGTGGCTTTCGCACTAGATTAAAGCATGGCCCTCTAACTTCAATCTAGCAAATGAAATCTTCTACCCTTCAACTATATAGTGAATTCTAAAATAAACTCTAGTTGTTGTAACCAATGATTCAATTTTAATGCATTGATATCACCTTAGTATGACTTTATGTCCACTTTCACTTCCATCTTGAATAGGAACTGTGAAGGGTTATTGAAACTCGAACTCGTCTACTCTTTCTCAAATTTTTCTATGACTCCTTTCTCGAGTCTTCTTGATCTCTCGATTTCCCCTCTGATCCGATCTTTGAGTTAGATCCTCCATAATATTTGAATGGTCCAAGCTTCCTTGCTATAACTACCATGAGGAGGTTCATATTGTGATTGATGTTCACAACTTATGCTTCCAAACTTTCAAATCTTTGTTCCACTAGATCTTGAGGGTTATTATGAACAAACGCGTCCACCATATCTAGGGTTTCTGGGACTTCTTGTTAAGTCAATTCCTAGATCTTGAAACTTCCCACAAATATCTAAAATAAAAAACTACTATGATGTAACATCCCTGGCCACCAACCGGCCTAGGAAATGCCACTACTCAGACCTTTCACTTATTTTTTAAAGCTCTGATCCCATATTGAAACGTCCCCGACCATCAACCACAATGTCGGGCAACACTACTACGAAGAACATTCTCATACATATATATTTAATATGCCCATATTTAACCAAACTATACAAAGTAAACACATAAGTACTACTAACATATAGAATTAACTGAATTAATAGTAATTCATACATTCAATGGAATACATGAAAACATACAAGCATCACATACATCCATTTTAATTGAAATTAAACACATAATGATACTTGTCTTTGGAACTGGATTAACTCCACCAACTACGTGCAAAACTTCCATGAACCTCCCATCCTTAGACCACACTACTCATCACGATCATCAATGGGTCACCCCCAAGAAGGGACCAAGATCCACCCAGGGCAAGGGAATCCTATAATAGGCTGAGGTTATAGGAAAAATGCACAGAGAAACTAGAAGGATTCTCTCGAGGAGCCTTCTTATGCCTACTACTCATGGACTCTCATTCCCCACATGCTTGTTCCACTCGAGAGTATACACCTTCACAAGCATAGTCCATCGGTTGCTTCACCTCCCTCTCTGGGTCTCGGCAATAGCTCGGATAAGGAATTCTCAGAGCTCCATAGATGGTGTTGGAATCTCTCTAGGAGAAAACCACTTCCCAGAAGACTCTCTCACCTGTAGAGAAGTGCTCACGGGCCTAACAACCTTCCTCTTCTACCACGGGCCTGACAACCTGCTTCTTCAGCACACTCCTCGACTCAGCTCCAGCCAGGTGAGGAAAACAACAACGGTTCAGAACTCATTCTCACAGGGATTATAGTAGCAATAACAGATGGGCATGGCACCACAGGTGGCAACAACCCATGCTAATACATGGCACAACAAAGGTGATTACTCAGGTGTCGGGTTCCTCAAAAGACATAGAATGGTTCACAGATTTTGGGTCTCAGGTATGTGCATGAATATTGCAAAGGTCAAATACAGAGACTACTAGATTCATAGGAATACACCAGTCAGCTTCATGGTTCTGGTTTTCAGAAATGTGTGAGGGTATACAGAGGGAACTCGTGGAGACTCTACCCAATTCATGGAGGATGGCTGAACAAACAACCTTCCCGTGAGGGTTTCCTTTATTGTGTGCGGGTAAGAAAATGCATAAGCAGAGGTAAAATGGGTTCAGATGCCCCCGATCCCAGCGAACTTAGGAGGAGGATGAAAGAATGACAGAATGAACCCCAATATGGTTGACTCATCAATTTTAACTACATGCACCTAGGTCGACACTTGTCTTCCTAGATCTTCATGCATTTCCTTTTGCACACGTTACCTCTCCTAGGACTTAGGATAAAAACACTCAACACTGAGCATGTCCACTTTATCCTTCATGAATTAATAATAAATATTATTCCTTTAGAGGTAAGTCACCTAGCTTAGCCCCTAGGCCCACACACTTAGCCTCCTCCCTTACACAACCTTGTGGAAGCTTAGTAGCCCATCAATCTTTCTTCGTGGCCGGTCTGCATGTAGCAATGTTTTTATTTTATTAATGATATACATAATTACATATACAAAATCAGGCTCTTGGCCTTTAAAATTTAGGCTCTCCAGCCTAATAAACACATAAGCCCACCAGCTTATCAACACTCAACTCACCATCCTACAAAACATGTTTACAATTTATAAATACAACTGGGGCTCGTCCTTGGGGATATTACAATCCCCAAGGATGAGTTTGCTAGGATCGAGGGTGTCTGAACCCATTTTGTCTCTGTGTATGCATTTGATTGCCTGTGCACAGGGAAGGAAACCCTAATGAGAAGGTTGTTTGTTTGGCCATTCTCCCATCCTCCACCCAAACCCAATACCTTTGTCATCGACCTCTATGTTTTGATTCCTTTTCACGCACCCTGAAACAGTGGCAAACTCGTGGACTGAGTCTTGTCTCCTTTGAAGTCCAAGCACCTTGTAAATGTATGAACTATGTTGTGTCTTAGTGTGGACTATTGCCAGTTTTTGGATGTCCATACCCAAATTCATGTTGTTGTTGTCACCGTGAGTTAACCAAAATGATATTGTTGTTGTTGTTATTGTCACCTTGCAAGAATTGAGTTGAAACTGGTTGAAGAAGAAGGTTTTCAGGCCTGTGGTAGAAGAGGCAGGTTTTTAGGCCTGTGAGCAGCTCTCTCTAGGTGAGAGAGTCTGCTAGGAAGTGGTTTTGTCCCAGAGAGAGTCCAACACCAGCTACTTAGCTCTGAGAATTCCTGATCTGTCCTATTGTCGAGACCCAAAGAGGGAAGTGAAGCAACCGATGGACTGTGCTTGTGAAGGTGTATACTACTGGGTGGAACATGCATGTGGGGAAGGAGAGTCTGTGAGTAGTGGGCTTAAGAAGGCTCCTAGAGAGAATCCTTCCGGTTGCATTGTGCAGTTTCCTATAACCTTAGCCTAGTCTAGGAATCCCTTGCCCTGGGTGGATCTTAGTCCCATCTCGGGGGTGACCCACTACTGAGCATGATGAGAAGTGTGGTCTATGGTTGGGAGGTTTGTGGAAGGTCTATACGTAGTTGGTGGTGTTACTCCAATTGAAAATACAAGTATCATTTTGTGCTTAATTTATCTGTTATGCATGTCTGTGATGCTTGAATGTTATCATGTATTTTGTTTCATATATGAACTACTGTTACTTCTATTGATTCTGTATGGTGGCAGTAATTATTTGATAAGAGTGATTAAGTGTTTTATTCGATTAAAATGAATATATTATATAAGTGTATATTCCGCAGTGGTAGTATTACCCATTCTCTATGTTGGCTGGGGATGCTATAGTTTGGTATCAGAACTAAGTGAAGGGTCTAAGTAGTGGCGTTTCCTAGGCCGATTGGTAGCCAGGGATGTTAGAATTTGGTATCAGAGATTTAAAGCCTAATTTAAGGCTGTGTTAGTGGAATTACCCAACTGGGGAATACACTTAGCCTCCTCTGATACCAATTTTTAATATCCCCATCCATCAACGAGCCTGGGAAATGTCGTTAATCAGCTCTGACTTAGCTATGATACCAAACTATAGCATCCCCGACCAACATAGAGACCGGGTAATGTTACCACTGCAGAATATACACTTATATAATATATTCATTTTAATGAATTAAAACACTTAATCACAATAATCACAGAATTACTGCTACCATATATAATTAGTGGAATTAACAGTAGTTCATATACGCAACGAAGTACATGATAAGATTCAAGCATCACAGACATGCATAACAAATAAATTAATCACAAACTAATACTTATATTTCAATTGGAGTAACACCACCAACTACGTGTAGACCTTCCATGAACCTCCCAGCAATAGACCATGCTGCTCATCATGCTTAGCAGTGGGTCACCCCGGAGCTGGGACTAAGCTCCACCCAGGGCAAGGGAATCCTAGACTAGGTTGAGGTTATAGGAAAACTGCACAAAGCAACCAGAAGGATTCTCTCCAGGAGCCTTCTTATGTCCACTACTCACAGATGCTCATTCCCCACATTCTTGTTCCACCCGGAAGTATACACCTTCACTGTCACATAGTCCATCAACTAATTCACCTCCCTCTTAGGTTCTCAGCAACAAGACGAATCAGGAATTCTCAGAGCTCTGTAGCTGGTGCTGGACTCTCTCTGGGAGAAAACCACTTCCCAACAAACTCTCTCACCTAGAGAGAGCTTCTCATAGGCCTGAAAACCTTCCTCTTCTACCACGGGCCTAACAACCTACTTATTCAACCAGGTTCAACTCAATTACCACAAGGTGAGGATAACAACAACAAAAATAGCAATTCGGTTAACTGATGGTGAAAACAACAGCATGAATTTGGGTATGGACGTCCAAAAATGGCAATAGTCCACACTAAGACACATCACAGTTCATACATTTATAGGGTGCTTGGACTTCAAAGAAGACAGGGCTCAGTCCATGAGTTTGCCACTGGTTCAGGGTGTGTGACAAGGAATAAAAACACAAAGGTCGATGATGGAGGTCTCAGTTTCAAGAGGAGGATGAAAGAATGACAGAACGGACAACCTTCCCTGTGTGCGAGTAAGAAAATGCAGATGCAAAGGAAAAATAGGTTCAGATGTCCTCGATCCCAGCGAGCTCAGGCGGAGGATGAAAAAATGACAAAATGACCCCCAACATGGCTGACTCATCAATTTTAACTGCATGTGCCCAGGTCAACACTTGTCTTCCTAGAGCTAAATGTGTTTCCTTTTGGACATGTTGCCTCTCCTAGGACTTAGGATAAAAACACTCAACAATCAACATGTCCACTTTATCCTTCAGGAATTAATAATAAATATTATTCCTTTAGAGGTAATCCCCCTAGCTTAGCCCCTAGGCCCACACACTTAGCCTCCTCCCTTACCCAATTTGTAATATCCCCAACCATCAAACGGCCTGGGAAATTCCATTACTCATCTCAGACTTAGCTCTAATACCAATTTGTAACGTCCTCGACCACCAATCGGCCTTGGTAACACCACTACTCAGACCCTTCACTTATTTTTTAAATCTTTGATACCATATTGAAATGTCCTCGTCCATCAACCCCACTGTCGAGAAACACTACTACGCAGAACATCCTCATACACATATATTTAATATGCATATTTAACCAAACAATACAGAGTAAACACATAATTACTGCTAACATACATAATTAATGGAATTAATAATAATTCATACATTCAACGGAATACATGAAAACATACAAGCATCACATACATGCATTTTAATTGAAATTAAACACATACTGATACTTATCTTTGGAATTGGATTAACTCCATCAACTATGTGCAAACCATCCATGAACCTACCATCCTTAGACCACGATGCTCATCACGCTCAGCAGTGGGTCACCCCGAGCGGGGACCAAGCTCCACCCAAGGCAAGGGAATCCTAGACTAGGGTGAGGTTACAGGAAAAATGGACAAAGCAACCTAAAGAATTCTCTCATGGAGCCTTCTTATACACACTACTCATGGATTATCATTCCCCACATGCATGTTCCACCCAAGAGTATAAAACTTCACAAGCACAGTCCATCGGTTGCTTCACCTCCCTCTCTAGATCTCGCCAACAGGTCGGATCAGAAATTCTCAGAGCTCCGTAGTTTGTGATGGAATCTCTCTAGGATAAAACCACTTCCCAGCAGACTCTCTCAACTAGACAGAGCTACTCACGGGCTTGAAAACCTGCCTCTTCTACCACGGGCCTGACAACCCACTTCTTCAGCACACTCCTCGACTCAGCTCCATCCAGGTGAGGACAACATCAAGGGTTCAACACTCATTCACATAGGGATGAAAGTAGCAACAGTAGATGGGAATGACACCGCAGGCGACAAAAACCCACACTAATACATGGCACAAATAAGGCGATTACTTAGGTGTCGGGTTCCTCAAAAGACACAGAATGGTTCACGTATTTCAGGTCTCAGGTGCATGCGTGAATATTGAAAAGGTCGAATAGAGAGGCCACGAGATTCACAGGAATACACCGGTCATCTTGACGGTTTTGGTTTTCAGAAATGCATGAGGGTATATAGAGGGCACTCATGAAGACTCTACCCAATTCATGGAGGATGGTCGAATGAACAACCTTCCCGTGAGGGTTTCCTTCCCTATGCGTAGGTAAGAAAATGAAGATGCAGAGGAAAAATGGGTTTAGATGCCCCCGATCTCAGTGAACTTAGGTGGAGGATGAGAGAATGACAGAACAACCCCCAACACGACTAAATCATCTGTTTTAAATGCATGTGCCTAGGTCGACACTTGTCTTCCTAGAGTTGCATGCATTTCCTTTTTCACACATTGCCTCTCCTAGGACTTAGGATAAAAACACTCAACACTCATCATGCCCACTTTATCCTTCGGGAATTAATAATAAATATTATTCCTTTAGAGGTAATCCCCCTAGCTTAGCCCCTAGGCCCAAACACTTAGCCTCCTCCCTTACCCAACCTTGTGGAATGTTATTCCCCCATCACTCTTTCTTCATGGTTGGTCTGCAAGCAACAATGTTTATATTTTATTAATGATCTGCATAGTTACATATACAAAATCAGGCTCTTGGTCTTTAACACTTAGGCTCTCCGGAATAAACACATAAGCCCACCATCTGATCAACACTTGGCTCACCAGCCTACAAAACATGTTTACAATTTATAAATACAACTGGGGCTTTTCCTTGGGGATATTACATCTGATACCAATATGATTTGTAAAATGCCATGGATATTTCAATGGAATAACTCATCACAACAGATATGATAAATAACTGAAATATTTATTATTAAGGTTATTTTTCCTTTAGATTTCTAGAATATTTAGTTATTATTTTCACTGCTTATGCATGAAACAGATAAGAGGAGGAAAATACATAATAGTAAAAAAAAATCACAACATCCAAAAATATACAAAATATATGACATGGGAAAGCAAATATGGGAGAAAACCAAGCTAGAAGGTGAGGTTGCTCTACTCTCTTTTCTCTAGTATAGAAATGATGCAAGTACAAAAGAAAGAAGCACTCTCTGTGGATTTTCCTTTGACCTGTGTCTTGTATGGCTGCTACAAAATCTCTCTTCCTCTATTATTATCACATAATACCACTCATTTGTTTTCCTCAGCTATGGAAAAATATACAATGCAAAAGAATGGAACCCCTTCTCCTCCTAGTGGCTCGGTATTTAACATAGCCTGATAGCTATCTAAGAGTAAGTTTTTTACTTCCTCAAACCTCAATTGTGATAGGGTTTTGGACCTTCTAGATTATTCTTGAAATTAATTACATCGCTATCCCCATATGCATGAGTAATGGGGGATGATGTGGCATCCTCTCATACCATGGTGGACAACATGGTAGGTCAACTTGCGGGAGGCATAAATTTTGCATACGAGCTCTGATTAACACAATTGTTGCACTTTTGGAAAGGTATTAATGTGTAGAATAACGTCACATGGTCTAAGATATGATTTGTAGGTTTTAACCAAAAAACATTCATTTGATGCCTCAAAATGGCCTTGGAATGTTCCAAACCCCAATTTTCCAAACTGGGACTTGCCACTAAAATGGCCCTTCAAGATGAATCCAATTTTTACAGTCCGAAAGGATTAAGATGGATGAAAAACAATATAATGATCCAATCCAGATCATACCTCCCCATTTATCGAGGTTTTTTTCCAAAAAAATATTTATTTAATGAGGCGAGAAAATTTTTCCTCTGTCTTTCCCCCAGAGTATCACTTTGCTTTCCTCCTCCTAATCTAATATGGATGGCTCATAGAGTTTCTGATTCTCAAAACTCACTAATCAGTAAATGCACATGTATGGGGATAGAATAAGTTCATAGGAGTTATCTCCTATCTCTTCCAATACCTCAAAAGGACCATATCGTAGAGCGTTGATATTCTTACAAGGACCCTGTAGCGTTTCCTTATTCTGCTGTAATCATACTTTGCCTCCCACTCTAAATGTTCTCTTAATTCTTTGTTGGTCATCCCTACCTTTGTACTCTTCCTCTCACTTCTTGATTGTCTCTTGTACTTGCAAATGGATCTACTTGATATTCGCAACAAATTTGTATGCTTTTAATGCATCTCCCGTGAGGTCCTCCCTCACTCCTCCTTATTGTCCATATACAACATCTAGGGGCAAAGGTGGAAAATACCCAAAGAAATTTTCAAAAAGTGACTTACTAGTAGAAGTGTGGACTGCTCTGTTATAAGAGTGTTGTATATAGATCACATTTTCATCCCAGGTCTTTAGATTATTTTGATTGTAACCCCTCAAAAGCTACACCAAAGTCATGTTTACTACTTTTGTTTTCAAATCTGTCTATGGATGGAATGTTGTCTACCTCTTCAATTTTGTGTCCATATTCTCCCACAATGCAGTCCAAAATGCACTGAGAAATTTGTTATACCTTTTAGGGATGATGCTTTTTAGTATCCCAAAGGGCACCCAGACTTGTTCAAAGAACTTATTTTCTACTTCTTATTCATTGGTGGTATTTTTACAAGGCATGAGAATGCACATTTTGTTGAACCTATCAACTACCACAAATAAATAGTCATATCCCTTCCTGGTTGTTGGTAAACCTTTCACAAAATCCATGGAAATACTTTCCCAATGTCGAGTGGGTACAAGTAAGGGATGGTATAGACCTTGCTTCTTTTTACTGGGCTTGCTGGCACAATAAAGTATAAATCCTCTAATATAACATGCTACATCTTCTTGCATTATTGGCTAGTACACATACCTCTGTAAGTTGGAAAATTTCTTCCCAACACCAAAATATCCTACAACCTTAGAGGTGTGAGCCTCTCTGATAAGACGCAATCATTCACCCTTAGGGACACAAATATTTTTTAGCTTGTACAGTAAACCATTATGGAAATGATAATCATCCTAGTTGTCACCTTCTTTGATATTAATTTGGCCTTATAGTTGTTTATACACCTCCTTGATATCCTCATATTCTATGTATGCCTCTTTATATGCATCATCGGTAAAAGGATCCATGTGCACCAGAGTTCCCAAAGTTGTAATATTGGATGTGGGTGGTCGTGAAAGCATGTCTTCAAACATATTTGTGATACCCTTCTCATTATTGATGACTAGATAAAATTGTTGTAAAAGACCCACCAAATTTTAACGTTTGGTTTGTTGTATCTTACTCCGGGCCTACAAATATTGTAGTGGCTAGTGGTATGTGTGGATGATGGTATCCTTTTCCATCAGATAATGCTTCCACCTTTTGACAGATTGTACCAAGGCATAGAGATCCATGTCGTATATAGGGTAATTGAGAATATCCCCATGAAATACTTCATAATGATAACATATGTTCCTTCCTCCTTGCATTGGTACTACACCCATGTCATACCCATTTACATTTGTTTCTATTTAAAAGGGCTTCTACAAGTTTGGTTGTCTAAGCACTAGTTCTTGAATGAGATTTCTTTTCTCCTCATCAAAGGCCTTCTGTTGATTCTACCCCCACTAGAAACTGTTACCAATAGGTGTTATGGCATGGAGTGGTGTAGCTATCATTGAAAATGAAGCTATAAACTTCTTCAAGTATTATGTTTCCCCCAAAAAAATACTAACTTCAATGATAGTTGTAGGAAATGGCCATTTCATGATGGATTCCATATTTGCGGGATTCATCTTGATGTCCCCTCCACCAATCACATACCACAAATACACCAAAGAATGTTGAGAAAAATCACATTTCTTGAGATTGGCCAACAATTGGTGTTTTTTCAGAGTCTCTAACACCAGCATAAGATATGAGATGTTCTCCTCCCAAGTAACATTACAAACCAGTATATCATTGAAATAAACAATAAAAAAGGAATCTGTATAAGGGCCTAAAACATCATTCATTAGTCTCATAAATGTAGCCAGTGTGTTGCATAAACTAAATGGCATAACCAACCACTCATACAAACCTTCCCTTGTCTTGAAGGAAGTATTTCAGGTTTCTTCTTCTTTGAATTGTACTTGGTGATATCCTGATTTAAAATCCATCTTAGTGAAGTACTTGGCATGTTGAAGCTGGTCCAACAAATCATCAATCCTAGGCAAAGGGTACCGATTATTCAATGTAAACTTGTTCAATTCCATGTAATTGATACACATTCTCCAAGTCCCTTCCTTTTAGTGAAAAATTATGATGG
>JASDQU010106123.1:222260-235137 GCA_032191745.1 Picea mariana
GAGTGTATGACTTCACTACCCAGAGGTCTTCGATGGCTCATTGGTCATGGACTAGAGAATCTTGATGATCAGACTGAAGGCTTCATTG
Source organism: Picea mariana (assembly GCA_032191745.1). Lineage (NCBI taxonomy): Eukaryota > Viridiplantae > Streptophyta > Pinopsida > Pinales > Pinaceae > Picea > Picea mariana. The sequence goes on from JASDQU010106123.1 coordinate 222,349, forward strand.
ATTTCAAACAAAGACTTGATTGGAATTTCGGGATAGCCGAGCATGAGGGAAAGAGACAAACTGTAGAGGGGCCGACTTAGGCATAGAAAAAATTCCCTTGGATAATAGCACGACAAAATATGAGACTCAGGTAGCATGGCATTAACATAATTTCACGAGGCTGGAGGCAACACAAACTCTCCATATGTTTGGAAGAATAACCAAACAGAGGAGGACACTGCTCAATGTAGCGGGAACAACTTCCTAAGTTCATATTAAATCCTAGGGCTTGATGGACAAACAAAAGGATGTGCTTTATCCAAGGGCGACTCATTGTGCTGCCAATACAAACAAAATACTTTCCCTTCCTCTTTTTGGGGTATATTTGATTTTTTTGTCTTCTTCAATAATGTTGGAAATCTTGAAAAAGAATAAAAGAATGCTACGTTACAAAGGAGGATCAATTGTCGCAAACATACTAGTTCCAAGTGCACAGAACACAAGGATACTCAGGGCAAAGGGACATATGCAAGAAAAGGACACTCGAGAAAAATCCTCTAGGGGCCAAAGGTGTCAAGACGTAGAGGAAAAGTGCTACAAGGCTTGCGTATAAGGTATGCTTCAGATGATTCAGTTGAGAGCAACATGGAGCCGACATTAGGCCAAATACGTAGGTATGCAAACGTGGTTAACAAAACACACAATGGTAACATCCTTCGATATAATTTTAATGAGCCCAGAGAAGGTAAGCTCAGTGGTTTTTCATATTTAGAGAGTCTAAAAAAATGTAAAAGGAGACTCCAATGGGGGGCCTTTTTCGAAGATAGTCTATTCAGCTTGAAAAAGGGGTAAACTAGTATCGACCAGATGTATATTCAAAACCATTTTAACGAGTGTGATAAAGACAAGGTCACTCGGCATTTTTTTCATTTTTAAGGAGTCTGAAAAAAGATTAACTATGGACTCCGTCGGGAATGTTCCTTTGGACCATTTTAACGAGTGTGAAAGAATAAGGTCACTCGATGATCTTTTCAATTTTAGGGAGTCTGAAAAGAGCTTAACTATGGACTCCGTGGGGGTTCCTTTTTATTAAATTTAGTCCCTCAGGCCCGAAAAAGGGTTAGAATTATACCTGAGAGTACTCTTCTAGAGATCTGAGGCCTCTAGAGTATACCTTTGTTCGTATAGTTGACAGTCTAGACTGAAAAAGGGGTAAACTACCGCCAGATAGACATGACTTCAAATTTCAGTTTAACGAGCGTGAAAGGCCACAAGATCGCTCAACAATATTTTCATGTTTAGCGGGTCTGAAAAGGGCTTAAAAGGAGACCCGTTATGTTTTAGGAGTCACGAGGGTGAGGTCAAGAGTGATAAAGAGTCATGCAAATGAGGCTCAAACTCGTAATCAGGAAAAACTAAAAGGACTCCCAAGCCTACAATCATTAGTGACAACATGAACACCATCATGCAACCAGGATCTACCTAGGGAATCCATGTTCCGGTAAGCTCTACCACCAAATCGTGTCACTTCTAAAGCAGCAATGATGATTTTGTGTCGCAACTTGGTGGGATCGATCCTATGGAAAAGGGATAAAGACAACAAGATACAAAAGTAGGGGTGGAAACCTAACTTATATGCTCAAGTTGACCATCTGATATTTTTACCCACGGACCATCAAAAGTGACCCAAAACTCCAAAAATTGTCCTAATACTTGAACGTAACCTTCCATAGAAACTCTTGAATCACTCTAAATGGTTTTCAATTTAGAGAAAATGATAAGGGGTGCCAAAAAAGTCACAAAAAAGGGCCAAAAATTCTATAAATAGAAGTTGGTAGCTCATTGTCACCATTGTTGATTTGGAAATTGACTCTCGAGAAAAAGACCCCCTTTGATAAAAGTGGTGATTCTGGGAGCTACAGTGGACGAAACAACCATTCGTTTGGACCAAGTATAAACTACCTCCTCTTGCCTTTTAATTCTTCATTCATGCATTTAATTTGGTTTTTTGGGTGGGAGTCGACCTTTAAAAGGTCGGTCCTACATCCACGTGGGCTATCTTATGACAACCCATGTGTACACTCGCTCTGTTTGATGTCAGGGCACTTGTACACATGACTATCATCACAACAACCCATGTGGACCCTCTGACGAGTGCAAAAAAAGTTTAAAAAGCAAGGCTTGGCCCTCTAAAAATTTTCCCATATGCAGGATGTATGTGCAATGGAGAGAACGAGAGTACGAATATATTAGCGCACTAGTTGGGGAAGACCCTAACGTTGTGGCGGATTTAATGCAATGTGTCTTGCCCAAGTTTTTTCTGTGTCCTTTCATGAGAGCACAACCTAGGCTATTGAATGCCTTAGTTGAATATTAGCACCCAGAAGCAGAAGATTTTACGTTAGAGGGGTAGTCGTTGGTGCCCACTACAGAAGATATATATTTTTTGACTGGCCTCTCTAGGAGAGGGGAACCAGTCAATTTCTGAACATTTCCTTCTAGGCCTCACAATATATCGAAATTGATAAGACTCTATTGTGAGGCAGGTACAGATCGATCGAGCTCATAGGTGCCAATAAGCAGGATCACTGATTTATCACTGCAGGCGATTGTGTTGCTTATTGGGTGGATGGTTGGTTCGGCCGCTCTACATCAGGCATCTCGTGCATAGATGAACTATGCAGTCCAGTGCTTAAATGCACAGATATTTGACTGGAGCACCACATTGTTGGATTGTATGAAGAGGCAGCTGACAAATTGTCGGTTGTGGACACAGAGGAAATTCAGGTTCAGGATGATTCTATTCTCTTTCTTCTTTGAAAGAGTTCCTAGTTTCAGTCCTCGAGTGGTGGTACGAGGATATCAGGCCTCTCTTCCTGCGGTTTGCAGATGGGTAGTGTTGCTGCCACGACAGGGTGGTGGAAGGACCAATAAGTCTTTTGATGATGACTTTTTTTCTTGGTTGTCGCAGAAAATCCCAGTCATAGAGGATTATCCTTATGCTGGGATTGATTTCTCGAGAGACCCCGAGATCCCTGTACCTCCAAGAGAGGAGCGAGGCGAGATGGGTACGTTTGCATCGTTTTTTTTTGTGAAAAATATATAATTTTTATGTTGTTTTTTATATATATCATTTTTTTTATACGAGAGTATTTGACAGATATGTGTATATTGTGTGCAGATGTGGGACCGGTGTGACCTGCGGATTATGCGAGGAACAGGCATTGTCCTCGGCCAAGGGCCGCACCTGCCGCCACAGGGGGACCAACAACAACAGGACAACTTCCATTCGGTGAGGTTGAGAGGGTTTTGAGACGAGTTGAGTGAAATTTTACCTCGCTCACTCACACCGTCCCCATGAAAGAGATTGAGGATCTGCCACCATCTATGTAGCCTCATGTAGTGGGGGCACCACAGACATGGGTCCGACTATTTCAGTGTTTGGAAAATGTTGTTGATTATTACAATAGGGCCCATAGGCCCTGACCTTAGTTAGTCTAGAATTTTCACGTGCCAAGAGCTCTACTTGTATATATTTTTTGAGGGCATAAGCCCCATGACGCGTTACTGGTCATATTTTAGAGGCGCTTGCATCCACCTATGTACTCTGATGATTATGATATTATATATGGATTTTTATGTCTTTTTATGTCTTATGAATCATATTTTCCATTAAAAATGTATTTACATGTTTATGTGTATGTCTTTTTATATGTGTGCGAGATGCCAGTCTAAAATTTGATTAGCTAGAGTATATGTAACTTGGTTTAATCTCCTAGGAACATGAAAATATGTAATATAATCAAAGCTTCGTTCTAAGAGACATACCCTAAGGAATCATCAGTGTATAGTCATATCCTGAACATGGTAGACTCTATTTAACTAAGACACAACTAGCTAAGTATCTAAATAGACTCGGAGATGAGAGATACCAAATGACAAGGCGTCACGAAGCAACTCAATAACTGCACTGTATTCGGTGACATTGTTTGTGGTGTCGCCTAAACATATACCTCCTGAAGATAATAACTAGCCCTGAGGTGTAAAAATTACCCAAGCTGCGGAGGCAAGCCTATGAGTGTGCCGACTAGCACCATTTGTGTACCCAATGAACACCTATGATTCACTTGACATCTACCATAGTGACAAAAGATAAAATCAAAAATGGCACGTCCATAATACTAAAAGAAACCAAAAAGTAATAGTACAAAGACTATACATATTCTACAAAAGTTACCCAAGGTGACCTACCTATGAGTAATACTTTTTGAGGTAGAGCCCATTTCTAGGCTCCACCAAATCATTTCCCTCAAAGTCAACCAGACAATAAGCACCCTTTTCTAGAACCTCTTTTATGATGAAAGGTTTGAACCACACGGGTTTGAATTTGCTTGCCCCCCAAGGGTCCTTGTCTTGGTCATAGACCAGGACAAGGTTGCCTTTAGAGAAAATTTGAGGATGAACGGACCGATCATACTGACACTTGAATTTTTGTTTGTGAGCGTCGTTGGCTAGGTTTTCATCACGACGTTTCTCATTGAGCCACTCAAGGTATAATAACCGTTATTCAAGTGGAGAAGTGTCTAGCAGTAACTGTACTGCCAATTTTAAGGACGGGATCTGACATTTTATAGGCAAGACTGCTTCCAGCCCGTAAACGAGTTGAAAAGGTGAGAAACTAGTTGCAGTCCTAACAAAAGTTAGGTAAGCCCATAATGCTGAGTATAACATCAAATGCCAATTTTACTTGGTCGAGTTGATCGTTTTTTGTAAGATGGTATTAAGAGATTTATTGACAGCTTCCACCTGACCATTTTCTTGGGGGTAGTAGGGTGACGAATGTTCTTTCCACAACCCAAGATTTGATGTTAATTCGGTCATCATTTGGTTTTGAAAGTGACTTCCATGGTCAGTGACAATCTCTCTCAGGAAGCCAAACCTTGCGATTATCTGGTTGAACAAAAAGAGAGTTGTAGTCTCTCCATCATATCTAAACATTGGCATAGCTTCGACCCACTTCGTAAAGTAGTCTATGGCTACAATGATATAATGGTTCCCCCTGGATGAAGGAGGGTTTCATGTAGTGTAATCAATCCCCCACTTGGTGAAGGGACCAACAGTGATGACAGGAAACATGGGAGTGGGATGTGCCCTCATCTTCGAAGAGAAGATCTGACATGGGTGGCACTTCTTGACCAATTCGATACAATATTTGATTAGTGTCGGCCAGAAGCAACTAGATCATAAAATATTTTGGGTTGTTGCCAACCCAGACAAATGACCGCCACATGCTCCAGTATGGAAATTGTTAAGCATGATTTTCACTTCTTCATGAGTGAGGCATCGGTGAAGAATGCAATCTACACCGCGATGACAGAGAGTGTCCTCGAGGATGAGATAATTATTGTCCTGATGACATATACAGCGATGTTCATCACGAGAAGAAGAGGCGGGGCACTTCAAAGTCTAGAGATAGACAAGAATATCTCCATACCATGGTTCTGAAGATGATATCAAAAACATATCTCCTCGAATAGGCGATTCTTCAGGCACAACATCACCTGATTCAATCGAAAGTTCTAAAATAAGTTCTGCGAAGACCAGTGACTTTTTGAATTTCGTCGAAACAAAATCTAAGTCAAATTCCTAGAGGACGACTATCCATCTACTAATTTTTCCTCCTATTACCCGTCGTTTCAACATGTATTGAAACGGATTCACAATGGCAACGATGGTGGTCTTGCGAACAAGAACATAATGATGGAACCGTTGGACAGCATGGACTACTTCCAATGCAAGTTTTTTGATATGAGAATAATTGAGTTTCGGTCCGACGAGGCCTCAGCTCAGGTAATAGATCACATATTCTGAGAGCAAATCATCTTCCTAAACTAAGACCATGCCTATGGTTGACTCTGTTGCAGTGAAGTATAATAAGAAATCTTTGTTATAGTTGGGTGGCCGAAGCAGATGGGCAGTTGTGAGGGCATGTTTCAATGCTTCAAAGGAGCGTTGAGCGGCTTCATCCCAATGAAAAGGAACATATTTTTTTAGTAAGCGCATAAATCCCTTCGTGATCTCGACATATCTGGCGATGAAATGCCTCAAAAAGTTCACCTTTCCCTGTAGACTTTGAAGTTGAAGGATTGTGCGTGGGGGAGGCAACTGAACTATTTCTTCAACCTTGAGAGGATCGACCATGATCCCTGTTGTTGCAACTATGAAACCTAACAAACATCCTGATGTTATGCAAAAGTTGCATTTGTTTGGGTTCAAGAAATTATGGAAGTAGTGGCATCGCTCAAAGATAAGTCGGAGGTGTGTGGGATGATCCATTCTCTTGCGAGATCATGATGCTAAATAATCTAAGTAGGCTTCGACTATATGCTTAAGATCATGGAAAGAAAAAGACATGGCCCGCTAGAAGGTAGCTCCAACATTTTTGAGACCAAAAGGCATCTTACGATAGGAAAATGTACCCCATGGACAAATGAATGCAGTTTTGTGTTGGTCTTTGGGCTTGATTTGTACTGATTATATCCCAAAAAAACATCCATGAAAGAAAAGGCCTCACAACCTGCACATTCATCAATTATCTGGTCAATGAATGGTGTGGGAAAATTATCTTTTGGATAGGCCTTGTTCAAATCACGGAAATCAGTACATATGTGAATCGTGCCCTATTTCTTGTTGACCGGCACATGATTTGACACCCATTGGGTCAAATGGATAGGATAGATAAAACCGGCTTTGGGCAGTTTCTCAAATTCAACCTTAATGGTTGCTGCTTTCCTAGGATTAATTGGATGAATCTTCTGCCAAACTGGCTTGGCATCCAGATAAGTTGTGATTTCATGTTCAACTATTTTTGGATCAATTCCTGGAATTTCCTCATAAGACCAATCAAAAACGTCGCAAAATTCTTTAAATAATTCTGTGTAGATTTGAATCTCTTCGGGGGAACAATCAACTCTGACAAAAACATTCTCCACGATGCTAGGGGTTCTAGAGATATTAATCGGTATAGTTTCAGCGATATTTTCCATATTACCCTTGGCATAAACCTCATGTGTAGCCAAGGGATTGATAGGATAGGACCTATCTCTAGTCATATTCAAGGTGAGTTCCCTTACTTCGATTCTGCTTAACTCCGGGAGGAAGTATGATCTATGATGGAGATCATCTCAGGGTTTTTCTGGACTAGTCATTGCTTCAATGATTTATTCATCTAAGGGCAATACTAATTCTAAAGAATTGGTACCAGCGAGGGAACCTTGAGCCCAAATAGGCTCTGGGATCGGATCTAACTCTTGTGCAAGAGTCAGATCGGTGTCGGCTAAAGCTTGCTGGACTAAAGAGTATGCTACCTCTTCCGCGGACAAGGTCATGGACATACCATGGTGCCCTGTCCCTTCCATCGTGGTTGATGGGGAAGGAAGAATCCATGGATCGTTGAAGTAAGTCATGTGAAACGACGAAACTTGAAAAATCGCAACCTTATGGTGGTCTGATACGAACTTGACATCGCCATGAGGAGGCGGGTAATCGAAAGTACCTATCAAAGATGGGCAAAAACCAACCCCTACGTTGACGACACCTGGTTGGGGATTGTCAATCATTGGGACCGTGGATGCCCCCAATGAAGGGTCAGTTCTAGAGAAGGAAAATTGATCAATGGTCACGATCCGACCCTCGTGTGGAAAAAACAAGACCCGAAAAAATATAGCAACCACTACTTGCATGGCATAATTCCAACTCCTACCTAACAAGAGATCGTATTCAAGAGATGCGTCGACTACCTCTACAACGACACACACGGTCTTCCCTCCTAACTGCACGGGGAAAGAGGGGATGATGCCATGTGGTCGGAATGAATGACCATTGAAAGCGGTAAGAAGAGTAGCTGACGGAGACAAAATGGTATGGCCAATGGCCTTCCAACACGCCAATGACATGACACATGTTGAGGTGCCCTCATCCACCACTATGCGGAAAATGGTCCGCGTAAAAGTTTTCATGGGGTAAGCCACTACTATCTAAAATGCTACGTGGTAAGGGAGACAAGGGTTTAATTCAGTTGTATCCAGCATGATTGTTCCCAGATTACAAGTCTCGACAGATCCTAAAGTGGCTAGCAAAGCTTTCCTCTGGGAAGGGAAGCTTTGGAGGACCTCGAAAGCGGACATCGCACAAGGGGTTTGAGATAAATCCTCCACCACAAAATAGTTCTGGGTGGCCCTTGCATTTGGGTTGTGAGAAGATTTCTTGAAAGCACCTTTTGGGATGCATGTCATTGTTTCGCCCAAAGTCTTCTCCATCTGGAGAAGAAGAGATGGGATTTCATCTTCTTTGACTTTCTCATAGGTGCTTGGCTTACTATAGTCATGTGCTTTGGTTGATAGAAAATCATCACCTTTCATCATATACACATTCGCGGATGCAGGATTGTTCAAAGATGGAGAGGGTCCTTGACTGCCCCCTTCCATGCTTGCAGAGGCTTAGGTTAGGTTTTGCCCATGTTGGAATGGATTCGTTAACACAACAGGTTGTTGCTATGTCACAAACTTTTGGGCCTCTGCAAGCCGAGGGCATTGGTGGGTTGGGTGGTCCTGCGCGCACAGGTTACATGGATACTTCACCTTCCATTTTTCAATGTTGCCCCCGCAAGCATTATTAGTGGGTTTCTTATCCCCCTTACCCTTCTTTCGTTGTTTTTTCTTTCCATGAGGCTATTGGGTGGCCTTTGGATTTGTTGATTGCATATGTGTACATCCGACATTTGGGTAGGGGGAGCAGCCGAAACAGTAGTTTGGCTAGCCGTTGTATGTTGTATAGACAATTTCTACATTTGTTTTTTCAGTTGTTCAACGGGCTTGGTTTGTGCTGAACCTACAATACCATCGGCATGTGGTCCAAATCTTTGTCTGGTTTTATCAAGTATGGATCTCTCTATCTAGTTTTATGAAGTATGGATCATGGTGCATCGACCAAAACCTCGTACAGTAAACCAGACTGAGAATAAATTATCTCAAGCTGTTGAGATCTCATGATGGAATCTTCTTCGAAAAACACTCCCGACGTTGCGACGTATTTAGATAGTTGTGGGACCAAATACTTAAGGAACCACTCAAGCAGGAATGTTGGTGGGACTGGTACCTTAATCAAACTCTTCTGGTGTCTCCACTCTTGGATGTGGTCAAAGATATGGTCTGCTTTTGTCTGTTCAAAATTTGGTAGAAATTATGTGCCGGCATCGTATCTCACAGGTAATTGGAAATGGTTTAGGAATGTCATTGCCAATTCGCCAAAGGAAGAATATCTCGAGCGGTCGAGCTCGATGTACCATTTCGCAGCACTCCCGATGAGAGTGCATTGAAACAATCACAATTGTACGGAGTTGTCTTTCAATGAATTAGACGAGCACCAAATATGGAAGGTGGTCACATGATCCCCTGGATCTTCGTTAGGCTTGGCCTCAAACTTTGGTATGTTCGAAGACAATTTCGTCAGCATAGGAGGCCAACATGGATCGTAACAGATGGAGTCGTTCAACAATCTTGTCAATTCTAGAAAATTTAAGGTTGCCAAGAAAGGTATTTTTAGTTGTTGTTGATGATAACCATGGAAAAAGGGGCCTAGAGTTTTATTGGCACCAGGTTGCAAGGAAAAGTTGGGTTGCTGGTCAGGGTTTTGGTAAAAACCATGGCCATGACCAGTGTACAGATTTTGCATTTGAGGAGACATCATCGGCTGATTCCCAAAATAAGATGTAGATGGTTGGGCGTGCATTACTTTAGGAGGAATTTGGGAAGGGTTTCCCCATACCGATCCCATGGGCATAGGTATTGCACCTTGGGCGGGGTTCCATTGGTTGTGGAAAGAATTGCCCCAGATCAACATTCCTGATGAGAGAACTGATCCTTGCCAAGCATTCCAAGGTCCTGATTTGGAAGAAGTTCCTGGGTTTTCCCCATGTGCAGGAATAATACCCTGCACAGGATTAGGTTGGCCATAACCGGGGTTTCCCCCGATTGGGAAAGCGGCTGACGAGAAATCGTTGATACCAAATGCACCAAACAAAGAAAATGGTGTCGACCCTACCGACATATTATGAGAAGGTTGTCCTTGACTCCCTACTCCAAGTGAACTATTGTGTGTGTTTGGCCCGGCGGATTGCTGGTGGGTACCCCCGAGTGAAGGGGATGAAGGAGGTATATGACCTCCCCCGTAAGGGAAAGCATTAAAGGGAGCTGAAGTGCCCCCCATGGGTCCTTGCAGAGGAGCATTAGAGCTACCTTCCCCCAGACCTAAAGTCTGCAAAGTGGAGTAGGATAGTACAGGGCTTGTACCTGAGATAGGCACCTTGTATGAGAATAGAGGGCCTGTCGCACTTTGTGTGAAAGGAGTAGTGGTTGTCACCAAAGATGGGATCAGACCACTACTCGAGGTAGAGGCAGTCGAGACCATGGTGTCTCTAACTGGCGACGGTGGGTTAGGAGGTGGAACACCCCCTATGGTGACAGCCGTAGTGGGAATACAGGAATTCCCAGAAGAAGTGGTAGCATTTGCCTCCATTACTACCCACTTTAAAGGTGTCGAAAGGTCCTTTAATAGAGGTTGGTCAGGAGTGGTTTCCTGTGACCTGGTCGCTTCAAAAGACCCATGTTGGTCTAGTTTTAGCCTTAGTGGTGGCGGGGGTGGCTCCAGTGTAACTAGTTGCAGGCCAAGAAGCCTTCATGACCAACATAGCTCATGATCCTCCACTGTGTGAGAATATCAAATACACACTAGGGATTTCCATTCGTTCAAAAACAACACACACTAGAAAAAGGTCCCTACAAGATAAAACAAGCAAACACTAACTAGTTGGAAGAATAGTTACAACAACCAACACTAGAGCAAATTATTGGTGCAAGTGCAACTCGAACACGGAAGCACCCTTCGGGTATACTCTACAAAGCATGGCCCGATGTCTATCCTAGGTACCACAGTATACCCCTACAGTCACCTGTGTATGTCCCTAAAAAAGATAGGCAACTAGGTTGCCAACACATGAACAATCACCAAGCAGGTATAGTCGACAGTCGGGTAGACCACAATGAGCAAGGTATTGAGCCTAAAACCTGTCAAGGGTATCAAAAGTAAGTGGTCTGGAAGACAACTGAGGATCTCAAATGGATTTGAGACCCACAAAGCTCTATGGAAAATGCAATCGACGGAATCCTAAGACAATCCCTCTATATGTGTTCTCCACTACGATTGGTCTGGATTTGGAGGGGTTATATCCACTACCTTTCCGCACGTGACCTCGTGTTTAGCCCCTGTGTTAGAGGGGGGTCCCAGATAAATTTCACGATACTGGACTTTTAACACTCCCTAGCTAAAACTCCAATGTTTGATTTAATGGCCTTGAAGAGTTTCCTCTCCAACCTAATTCAAGGCCCTAACCCTAAACTAGTTGGTTGACCCTACAAACATAAAAAGTCTAATTAGTTTTAGATTTAGCGTTAATTTTTATGGCTTGTCTTAAGTCAAAGGTTATGAAAGTGAAATTAGTGATGTTTGAAAGATGAAAGAAAAATAAACAGAAAGCTGGAAACAAAACAACTTCTTCTTGACTCAAATCTTAATCAACTTTTCAAACTAAAAATTCTAAGATCTTTGAACAATAGACTCAAAATAGGATTTCACTCGACTACAAGCTACTTATCGTCTAAGTAAACCGTCAAGAACTTATGAAAGAAAATACTTTTTCTAGTTACTAATGCAAACCAACAACTATTTAACAAAACAAAGAAATAAAAGACTTCTTTTTTTTATTTGAATGCTCACAAAGAAAAAAGGAAAAATATCAACAAGTAAAGACCAATAAAACTTCTGGCCTAAGCATAGATCACAAAGAGTCGCTTTAAAAATAACACACAAGCAAATTAAAACTGGACTCTCACACTTGTCTAAAAACCCTATAAAAAGATAATTTTGAGGAAAACTTCTTAATGAAAAAGAAAGCTATTGTTGTGATCAAACCTAGGTTACTGACCACTATGACAGAGACCCAAAAAACCTGAGAGGTATAACTCTTGACAAAGGAAAGGATGACTGCCTCATCTTAAAGAAAAAAAATTCTCCACGGGCACACTACTGACAGTTCAATAGTAAGTGTGTGCACGCGAGCTGTGTAAAGTCAGGGTGCGTGTACACACGTGCAGACCTTATATAGGTAGCGTGTACTTCTGAAACTCTCAAAAATGAAAGGACAAGCAATCAAGCCCAGGAAGAGACTACTGGTACTGAGAACTAGAATCCCTTTAAGACTTAGACACTTACTTTGACAGAAAAAAGAAAACAATTCAAGCAAAAGTTCATAGAACAAACCAATCTGAGGTGAAACCTAAGCTATAGACTGCAAACAAAAAAGACTAGAATGAGTTCCAGAAAACCCCTGAGAAGGATTATTTCTGATAGGGGAGAGGATGACTGCCTCTCTAGAAGAAATTTTCTGGAATCATACACGTGACTAACACTTCCTCGGCTAGCATGTACACGCAGGATGTGGGAAGGTAGGGTGCAGGTACACACGTGAAAACCTTATACAGGCCGCATGTTCCTCTGTGGGTCTCGAAAAAGAAAAAAAATGCAGTCAAACAAAGAAATAGAGATAAGTGGTATGGAAGACTAGAATCTTTATTAGCTCAAACTTTTGCAGAAACTTTAAAAACAAGGAATGAAACCAGTTTTTAAAAATACCCAAGAAAAAATATTCCCAGAAACCCTAGGGATCCCCAGTACGGTCGCCAATTATGTTGTGGG
>JASDQU010106123.1:248445-259718 GCA_032191745.1 Picea mariana
GAACCACTCAAACCTAAATCCATAGGGGTTTGAGAGGGGGGAGAGGTCGCAAGAAGGCTAGTCGCTAGTTGGTTGGGTGCAAGGTGTCTGGTTTGGGGTGGCCACGAGGACGGGTACCAAGGGAGGAGTCTCGTTGTGGGGTGGAACTGCAGGAAGAGCTTCATGGGCCAGGTTATCCGGGAGAGCCTCCAGGGGAGAGTCTACAAGAATAGCTTATGGGAGCGTTGCAGAGGGAGTGACTAGTTCATCCTGAGCCCTTGTTGCAGGTGGAAGTCTACCACGATCTAAGTACCAGGATGCCCCCCACTTTGGCCTTCCACGGGGTCGTGGCATAGTGTGGAACAAATGCAAAAATCCAAGTGGAAACCCCTTGAGGTCGCACCAGAGCTCAGAGGCTGGCAGAGGGGTGGGAGAGCTCTGGAAAATTGATGCTTGGAATTGCAAACAAAGGAAATAAAGAGCTAGAGTCCCCATCATGTCCAACATAAGCGAGGGCCAGGGTGTAAGTTGAAGCGACAGGGAAGAGCGTTTGCATTGTTTCATGAGGATACATGAGTTCCAGAGCTCCGCGCGCGAGTGAACATTGAAATGAAAGTGTGGGAGTGAGGGTGGCGGAAGGTGGTGTAAAGACCAGAAGTGACTGAGGTGAGGATGTGGCAAGGAACGTACACCAGGTGGCCAGGTGGCGGCAGACATTGATGTAGTTGTCATGTCAATCGAGCACCCCATCTAGGGGAAGATCTTTGGTGTGAGCTATGGTCTTACAAGCGATGACCATAGGGTGAGTGGGGTTGGTAGAAGGAGTACAGGATAAGGTGCCTTCTTCTAGCTCGACTCCAAAATTTTCCAGACAATCAACTACTTGGTTGGTCGTTCTTCTAACATGGGAGGGAAGGATGACCTATTGGGGCTGGAGACTAGAACTAATTATGTAGAACCCATTTGTGAGTCACCAGCTGGGAGATAATTTCTCTGTATCTTCCCCATTGATCAGATGAGAGAGGACCTTGAAAACAATTTGCGAATCACCTTCTGCGATGAGAGGAAAGAGATGTAGCTCAGAAGCTGCTTGTAACCCATAGAGAAGGCTCCAGACTTCTACAGCATTGTTGGTATTATGCCCCATGCTACCTACTAGGATGTGTAGGATTTCTCCATCACTGTTGCGGATGAATTCCCCGTACCCAGCTAGTCCCGAGTTCCCTTTGGAGGCTCCATCAAAATTGAGTTTAAAGAAATTCTGAGGTGGAGCTTCCCAAAGGGTGGGGCTGCTCGTGCGGCCTGCAACTTCCCTGGGTCGTTCTAGGGTTGGGGTGATATTTATGTTCCAAGATTTGATGATGTGATGTTCATTCTGAGGGCTTTGCAGGTATTGCGCCATCCAGGGATGCAATGATATGGTTTTGTTGATGTTGGTGTGGATTGTGTTCCAAACCTCTTGCCACATTCTGATGACTAAGTTGAAAACTCTTCTGTTCCACTCTTTCCATATATTCCATAGGATGAAGCCTAGGAGAAGTTTCCAGATTCTATTAAGAATGGGAGAGTGGAAGATCAATCTTCTCCATCCTGCAATAGTATCTTTTGGGCCTAGGTGGTTTCTGTCCGATGTTCTCATGATGCTGGCGCTCTGGTCCCAAATGCACGAGCTGTAGGGGCAGAGGTTGAGGAGATGATTTAGAGTTTCTTCCTCTTGTTCGTAGAGCTTACACCAAGATGGCCCGATGAAACCTCATTTTCTTAAGTTATCCCAAGTGAGGATGCTGTCGTGTGCCACTAACCAGAGGAAGGTGCTGAATTTCGACCAAGATTTCATATCCCAGATTTTTCCCCAAATTTCCTCATGAAGCAAGGTGTTGTGATTTTCTTTTAGGGAATATGCTTCAGGAATGTTGAAGGCGCATGTGGGGGAGTGGCCCCACCTGAGAATGTCCTCCCCTTATTGACTGAATATTTTCCTGGAGGTGAGGTGCTTCTGTAGGGGTCAGAGGTTGACATGTAGGGGAATATTTAGATGCTCATGAGTGTTTTTCCAGGTGCGCCACAATTCTCCTATATCAAAGGGCTTCCAGAAATTGATGAATCTTTGTAGTCCCGCGGCAGTTGTAATGGGAATGAGGTCTCTGAGGTTGGGATCTATGTTCAAGGAAGGGATTTGTTTCCATGAGTCACTCCAAAAGTTTGTTGAAGTGCCATTTTGCAATTCCCAAAATGAGTGGTCAATGACAAGCCCTCGATTATTTATGGCATCATTCCAAATGAGCGAACCTGGGCTTTGACCATTCCATCTGATGAGTTCTTTTTCCGGGGTAGTAGGGGTATATTTTTTCCTCCACAAATGTGCCCAAAGATCCTAGGTTCTTTTCAGCCATCGCCACCAGATTTTATCACTGAGGACTTTGTTAAGGGTGGATGGGTCACGTAAATCGAGCCCACCTACTTTTTTTGGGTTACAGACCTTTTTCCATATTACCAAGGATATTTTGCATCCTTCCTTGACACCTTTCCATAGAAAGCTTCTTTGGATTGATCTCAGGGTGCTGTGGATAGAACTCGGGGCCGCTAAAGCAGAAAAGGTATAGATCGGGAGAGCTTGGAGGATGGATTTAAGGAGAACAAGGTGCCTAGGTAGATTGAGAGCTTGAAAGGTCCAGAGGGAGAATCTCTTCCTGAAATTGGACAACAAGGAGTTCCAGGAGGCATTCCTGAGAGAGTTATTGATGAGGGGGATGCCCAAGTAGACTGACGGAAGGACACTGTGGGTAAAGCCCAGGAGGTGAGTGAGATGGTTTTGGATGACTAAAGGCGTGTTGAAAAAGAAGACCTGGGATTTGGTTAAGTTCACCTCTGTGCTTGAAGCTTCACAAAAGAGGTCAATGGTGGATCTGAAACAAAGGGCTTCTCTGGCGGTGGAGATTCCCATCATAAGGAGGTCATCTACAAATTGGCTGTGTGAGATGGGGGTAGAAATGTCATGGGGGGCAAGGCCAGAGAGAGAGTGGACCCTGATGGCTACTTTAAGTGTGCATCTAAGCCCTTCTACCATGAGGATGAAAAGGAAGGGAGAGAGAGGGTCTCCTTGTCTAATTCCTTTTGAGGGGGAGAAGGGTTTGGTGGGGACACCATTGATGAGGATTGAGAACAGTGCTGAAGAGGTGAGGTTAAAAATCCAAGAGACCCATGTGGGATCGAAGCCGAAGGCTAGGAGAGTGGATTTCAAGTAGCCCCGATTTAGTTTGTCAAAGGCTTTGGAGAGATCCATGTTTAGGAGCATGCCCTGAGTTTTAGTGGAGCAGAGGGAATGGATAACTTCGTGAGCTAGGATGATGCTGTCCAAAATCTGGCACCCTTCTATGTAACTAGATTGCTCAGGGGAGATTAGGAATGGTAAGATGGGCTTGAGCATGGTGGCAATGATCTTTGTTAGGAGTTTATAGATTATGTTGCAAAGGGATATGGGTCTGAAGTGAGCTGGAGAGGTAGTGTGAATATCTTTAGGGATGAGGGTGAGAAAAATTGCATTGAGGGCTTGAACAACCTTTCCAAATATTCTAGAGTCCTCAATGATTTCCCACACATCCTTACGAATGATATTCCAACAGTAGTGAAAGAAATCAGAAGTGAAGTCGTCTGGTCCAGGTGCCTTGCCGAGCAAGGTGGCCTTTAGCGACTGATCTAACTCCTCTTGAGTGATTGGTCTCATCAGTGCTTCATTTTGCTCCTTGGTGACCTCCTTAGGTATGTGCTTGAGGATAGAATCTATGGATTATGAGCGATCAGTTGGGGGTTCTGTGAGGAGATATCGATAGTAGGTAAGCAGCTCCTTTTCCACATCTGCATGTTGTTGTATTTTTGTGCCTTACGATGAAATGAGATGTGTAATGTGATTGGACTGGCACCTTTGTACCATTGATCTGTGGAAGAATTTAGTGTTTTTCCCCCCCTCTTTCAGCCAAGTGATGCGAGATTTTTGTCTCCAGAGAACCTCCTCTTGCGCTTTCCTGTCAGCAATCTGATGGTTGAGAAGTGTTTCCTATAATTTTATGGCTTCCGTTAGACTCTGTGTTCTAATTTTATGCTGTAGTGTTTGCATTTGTTGTTGGAGAAGTTCCTGAGGTTGGAAGATATTTCCAAAGGTGGTCTTGTTCCAATTTTTGAGTTGTTTCTTAAGGTTTTTCAGTCTTTGTTGGAATATGTACATCGGGGTTCCTGTTTGGATGGTCGCCACCTCCCACCAGGCCTTGATGTTTTCTTGGAAGTTTGGGTGATTCAACCAAAATTTTTCAAAATGGGTGGGCACTTGAAGTGAGAGTATCCATGTTCTTTTCCTATAACAGAGTTGTAGGAGGGGGCGTGAGGTACCCCTCCCTCGACCTCCATGGTCACGGGGCAAGAAGGAAGTCGAAGAATTTTTTTTAGGTTGCAGCAGAGAACCCTAGCCCAATTGAAAGAGTTATGAATGTTATCCAAGGTGGGCTTGCATAATTTTTTTTATTAAAGTAATGTAGTTGGAATCCACAAAGGAAATATGGGACAGACTGATAAACAATTCTGAAGGAGATGAGAAATTAAATTTGGCCAAAATTCAATCTCACATAATGGAATATGAAATCCTAAGGATGAGTGAAGATGAAAATATTGCAGGTTTTTTTTCTGAGAATAGATGAGACTGTAAACACTATGAAGGGGCTAGGTGAGAAGATTGAAGAATCTATGGTGGTTCAGATAGTACTAAGATATGTTCCCTCAAGACTCTCTGTTATAGAAGAAATGCATGAACTAGATAAACTAACTATGGATAAGATACATGGAATATTGATTTCGTATGAGATGGGGACTAGGAAAGAACAACCAGATCTAAAGGATGAAGTCTTCAAAGAATCGACATATCAATATCATGATTCCTTTAAACACTTCTCAGATGAAGAAGAAGATAAATTTGTAAGGAAACTAAAGAGGGGCTCCAGAAAGTATAAAGGTATGTTACCATTCAAATGATTTCATTGTGGTAAAGTTGGTCATTTTGCATCCAAATTTCCTTTCAAAGAAAAAAACACCAATGAAAAAGGAAGAAAAGGCAAGAATAAACCTAGGGAGTTTAAGAAGAAAAATTCTTTTAAAAGGAACAACTTTTATTCAAGGGAGGATAGTAGCAGCTCTTTGGAAACTGAAGAAGAAAAATATGAGCCAGATACAACTCAATATGAAAAAATTCCCATGGCTTTAAAGAAACAAAGGTATTATCAAGAAAAAAAGACACAAAAGAGTGTGAATCTATAGTCAACATGGAAGGAGAACTAATTAGTTCTTTGGAGGAAATCTCCTGACTCAAGAAAAAGAATATACTAAGAAAAGAATAGTTACAAATTTATAAAGAAAAAGACAATGAGATTAGAAAAGACATAGTCATCTTAAAAATCCATCTAGAAGAGGCCAAAAGAAAAGAAGAAATATTGATGAATCAGATAAAATAAAAGGATGACATCTGTGAAAAACTAGAAGCAAAAATAGTATCCTTAAGAAAATATCTAGAGAATTCCAAGACTCAAATGAATATCAAATTCATAAGAGGATATGAAATCATAGATAATATTCTTAGCAATCAGAGATCACCAGATGACAAGACATGATTGGGATATAAGGAAATTTCATATGTTGTCAAAGGTGAGTCAAGCATCATGATTTCAACTAATAAGAATCACACAAACTATGCCAATTCTCTCAAGGAACACATTAGTCAGCCTAACAAGTTAGAAAATGAAAAGAAGAAGCAATCAGAACTGGATCAACCCAACCGTGTAAACAAATATGAAGAAAGAAAGAAATCGACACCTGAATCTTATCAATCTAGTAGAAAAAGACCAATTCCTTCAAGTAAGTTCTTCATTCCAAGGAATCCAAAAATTTTCTATGGATATTGTTTCTCTTTTGGTAACTTTGGACATAAGGTTGTGAGTTGCAGGACTTTTAGATATAACAGAAATGTAGGAATGCTATTCAATAAACCTCAACTAGATTTGGTTCAAAATTCTTTCAATAATGTATTCTCTCCTTTACAAAATGAAATAAAGTGCTACATATGAAATAATTTTAGAAACAAGGCAAATGAAATCATAAGCAAGATGCTTCTTTTCCTTAAGAAAGACATAAAAGAAATTTTTACCAAGGTTTGGAAGAAGAAAAATAAAAATAAACAAAAATGTGAATTGGCTCTTTATGAAAAATATAAAGAAAATCAATGGTATATTGATAGTGGTTTCTCCAAGCACATGATAGGAGACAAGAGTAATTTTGAATTCCTAACTAAATAAAAAGGTGGTAATGTTACTATTGTAAAAAATGCTCCAACTAGAATTAGAGGAAAAGGAATTGTTGTACTAGATGAATATAATAAGGGAAAGACCAAAGTACAAAATGTGTTGTATTTAGATGGCCTAAAACATAATTTGTTGATTGTAAGTCAAATGTGTGACCAAGGACACAACGTTCACTTTCATTCAAAAGAATTTAAAGCAATGGATGTGAATAAAGGGAATATTGTTGTAAAGGAAGTTACAACTCCAGGGAATGTGTATGTCCTAGAAGAAGGAAAATAAAAATGTTGCATTGGTAAAACTGATGAGAGACGGATTTGGCACAAAATACTAGGTCATATTAGAGTTAATCAACTTGTTAATATAGGAATAAAATATGTTTAATGAGATAGGCCTAAAATTTCCAAACCTAAGAATATTGTCTACAAGTCATGTCAGTTTGAAAAACAGTCAAGAGTTTGATTCAAGGAAAGAGAACACTCTAACACTCGACCTCTTGAACTGATCCATACATATATATATGGCCCTACTAGTACACAATAACCACAAGGTGAAAAATATTTCATATTGTTTATTGATGACTATACAAGGATGACTTGGGTTGGATTATTGAATCATAAATTTGAGGCTTTTGAAAAAATCAAGTTCCTAAGGTCAGACAAAGGAGGAGAATTGACATATGATGAATTCAATCAAGTTCCTAAGGTCAGACAGAGGAGGAGAATTCACATCTGATGAATTCAACAATTATTTTGGAAAACATGGGATCACGAGACAATTTTCTATTGCAAGAACCTCTCAACATATTGGAGTTGTAGAAAGGATGAGAAAAACAATTCAATAAATGGCCAAAGCCATGCTTGATGAATCAAAGCTATCAAACACATTTTGGGGAGAGGTCATTCAAAATGTTTTCAACATTATCAATAAATATCAAATAAGAGTAAACAACAATAAAAACCCTTGTGAGTTATGGCATGGTAGATCGACATCAATAAAGCATTTAAATATAATTGGAAGTAAATGATACATTAAAACAAATGAAGAAAACTTAGGTAAGTTTTAATCTATATCTAATAAAGGTATCATCTTATGATACTCCTCCATAAGAAAGTTACAAGTGCTACAACAAAATACTCCACAAGATAGTTGAGAGTATAGATGTAAAGGTATATGAAGGACCACTTCATCTAGGGAGATACCAACATCATGATGATCCATATGATGAACCAATCAACAATGAACCACAATATGAAAAAATTAATGATCATTAGGAATCAAAGGATTCATAGGAAGAGGAGAGAATGGAAACACCATAGCCAAAGACCCCATCAAGGTATGTTCAAAAAAATCATCCAGAAAGTCAAATTCTTGGAAATAAGGAAGCAAGTGTACAAACTAGAAGAAAAATTATAGATACATGCAGCTCTGAAAATTTTGCACTATTTTCCATGAGTGAACCCCAAAATTTTGTGCAAGAAAGTCAGGATGACCACTGGGTCAAAGCCATGAATGAATAACTATACCAAATAGAAAAAAAATAAGACTTGAGATCTTGTTCTAATACCCAATAACAAGAATGTAATTGGAACTAAATGGGTATACATAAATAGGTTGAACGAAGATGGATAGATAGTCAGAAACAAGGCCAGACTGGTATGCAAAGGATATGCTCAAATAGGAGTGTACTTTGAAGAAACCTTTACCAATGTTGCAAGAATTGAAGCTATCAGGATATTTTTGGCTTTTGCATGCTACAAAAAATTCAAAGTTTATCATATGGATGTCAAATCAGTAATTTTAAATGGTGACCTAGATGAAGAAGTTTATGTGGAGAAACTAGATGGTTTCCATTTGAATGAAAAAAATGATTATGTTTGTCGATTAAAAAATCCATGTATGGTCTAAAACAATATCCGGGAGCTTGGTACTATAGACTAGACAAGTATTTTCACCAACAAGGATTTAAAAAGGGAATGAGTGATAACAACTTATACATCAAGGTTGAAGGTAATGACCTACTAATTATTGTAGTATATGTTGATGATATTATTTTTGGTAGTAACATTGAATTAATGAGTAAGAAGTTTTCATCTTCAATGCAACAAGAGTCTAATATGTATATGTTGGGAGAACTCTCCTTATTTCTTAGTCTATAGATTCATCAATCAGAAAGAGGAATTTGCATTTCTCAAAGTAAATATCTCAAGGAAATCTTGAATAAATTTGGCATGGAATATTATGCACCATTAAGCACTACTACAATCCTATGACTACTAGTTGAAAACCTAGCAAATATGACAATGCACCATAAATAGATCAATCCATGTACAGGTCTATGATAGGAAGTTTACTCTATCTCACAAATTCAAGGCCTGACATCATGCAATAAGTAGGTTTGGTAGGCAGGTTGCAATCCAATCCTAAGGAAACTCATGTCGTTGCGGTTAAACTAATATTTAGATACTTGCAAGAAACTATTGATTGTGGATTGTGTTATCCAAAAGACACATACCTCGTTCTCAGAGCTTATACATATGCCGACTAGGAAGGGAGTATTGATGGTAGAAAAAGAACTAGTGGAGGTGCATTATTCCTTGGCAATTTTTTAGTGTCTTGGCTCAACAAGAAACAAACTTCCATTTCCCTCTCTACAACTAAAATCGAATATATGGCTGCAACATTCTGTTGTACTCAAGTGTTGTGGATAAAAAAAATCTCAAGGATATTCAATTTCCTTGTGATCAACCTGTCTCCATCATGTGTGACAATACAAGTGATATCAATATCTCTAAAAACCATGTTCAACACTATAAAACTAAGCATATATGAATCAAATATCATTTTCTCAAAGAATAGGTTCAAGAGCAGGTGGTCAAATTAGAGTATGTTCCTTCCAAAGAGAAGATTACATATATTTTTACTAATCCATTACCAAGAGAATCCTTTTAGTATCTTAGACAGAGGTTGGGTGTGATCTTGTCTTCCCTTCTTCAGTAATGAACATAGTTCACTACTTCTACAGGTGCCCCATTTGATGTTGTATCAAGGCCAAGTGATGTTATTATTAACATCTACATTAATCATAAAAATAAGTTTTCTTTTGTGGATATGTGCACAGTAGTTTTCAATATTTATCGATGGTATTTTGTTTGAGGGTGGTTCTATGCATGTAAAGAGTCTAGTAGAATGTTTTATCACAGGATTCCAGAGGACCTTCTTCCCAGGGAGAGAATATACAGAGTCTCTCTTTGTCATTTTTTTCAAAGGGGGAGAGTAACAAACAAAAACCAACAAACCCAAATGTTGATACACATTGAAAGGGGGAGTTCATTGTGCACATTAAAATGGGGAGAAAATTAGCATAAAGGCCATTGATTTGGTGATGCAGACTCCCCTTCTCTCCTCGGGGCTGTGTGACCTCCCAGTCAAGGATCTTTAGCTACCTAAGATTCATTATCTCCTCGATACCTTGCTGGCCCCAAATTGAATTAAACAGATGCCCTTCTATCACCTTACGCACAGGTCGTATGGTACTCGTGGACCCCCTTCCTTAACGCTTTAAAGTATTGAAATTTTGGGCGTTATCTCCTTTCTGCTATCCCTTCTCCACATGTGGCCTTGGGCTATGACCTGGAGCTAAACCTCTTGAGCGCCTCATAACCTCGGGTTTTGACATTCTTAGCAACAACTGCACCCTTTTCGTTTGAACCCTGAATCACAAACTTGCTTGGATAGATCTACAATTCTCGTCTCTCCCACAGCCAACGACTGTGATCTGTTCAGACTCTGTTCTTCCGGAGTTCTTCACGTCTTAAAACTTTTCTTCTCCGAAGTATTTTATACCCAGAATCTTAGATCAATCGCCATGTGCCTCTCTTTATCCAACGGTCTAGATCTCCTTGCTCTTCACGACTTCACGATAATTCATATCTTCTTGGAACATTTCCTCCGAAGTTGTTCTTACCAAACTTTCTTATCCACTGCCATGTCTCTACTTTCCGTCCAATTGTTGGGATCTCTTCGCAGTTTCGGACTTCGACGTTTTTCACCCTTCTACACTCCAAAACTTTCAGTTCACTAATTTCTGAAAGATCTCATGGATAACCACCGTAAAATCTCTTCCAAATCAGACGGTCTGGAATGATTCTGCTTCTCCTAGGAAGATCTTGATCGTCACTTTGAAAAACCTTAAAGGATCCTCCCTATTGAATATTTATCCTGCTAACTTTTTAGAGCTTGTCTTCCTATGAACCTTTAACTCTTTAAAGGGTTTTCTTTGACACTTGGTCGGATTTTGGATCTGTGCATGCCTTGCAACATATCTTCACGCACACTTCTACGAGAAACCTCTCGAGCTACTCCTCCTGAGATTCTAAGTCAAATACTTTGTTGACGCACTCCTTGTGAACTATATGCGTACTTTTCATACAAATTCCACGTTATCTCTCTTGAGCTCTAATTCGAATCAGACTTTGTCAATGCACTCCTTGAGGACAATATGCACTCCTTGAAGGATCTCATGTAAGAGAAACAATTGAAACTTATCGAATGTTTCACTGGTTCATACATTCAATAGGGTAACTCATGCAGTTTTCAGTGTAATTCATGCATGCATGAAAACACAAAATAACAAAGAACAAAATATAAAAAGAAATCCTACCATTAACTCGGATAGACAAGCAATAGCGACACGTGCATTTGGGTCAATATTTCTTTTTTATATTCATCTAAATATACATGAGCTATAACAACTTTTAGTAACTTCTAATTAAATTTCAACAACAACAATACTCAACTAATTTGTAGCTACCATCATGTTCAACAACCTCATTTGGGCATAAAACACCTCTACTTATACCAGAGGGATCCTAGGGTTCCCTCCTCCAACCTATCTTCCCAAAGTAAAAGCTAACTACCACTTAAGCACTATTACATTAAAGTCTAAGAGTGAAAATC
>JASDQU010106123.1:259768-272473 GCA_032191745.1 Picea mariana
AATATGAAAAAATTAATGATCATTAGGAATCAAAGGATTCATAGGAAGAGGAGAGAATGGAAACACCATAGCCAAAGACCCCATCAAGGTATGTTCAAAAAAATCATCCAGAAAGTCAAATTCTTGGAAATAAGGAAGCAAGTGTACAAACTAGAAGAAAAATTATAGATACATGAAGCTCTGAAAATTTTGCACTATTTTCCATGAGTGAACCCCAAAATTTTGTGCAAGAAAGTCAGGATGACCACTGGGTCAAAGACATGAATGAATAACTATACCAAATAGAAAAAAAATAAGACTTGAGATCTTGTTCTAATACCCAATAACAAGAATGTAATTGGAACTAAATGGGTATACATAAATAGGTTGAATGAAGATGGATAGATAGTCAGAAACAAGGCCAGACTGGTATGCAAAGGATATGCTCAAATAGGAGTGTACTTTGAAGAAACCTTTACCAATGTTGCAAGAATTGAAGCTATCAGGATATTTTTGACTTTTGCATGCTACAAAAAATTCAAAGTTTATCATATGGATGTCAAATCAGTATTTTTAAATGGTGACCTAGATGAAGAAGTTTATGTGGAGAAACTAGATGGTTTCCATTTGAATGAAAAAAATGATTATGTTTGTCGATTAAAAAATCCATGTATGGTCTAAAACAAGTTCTAGGAGCTTGGTACTATAGACTAGACAAGTATTTTCACCAACAAGGATTTAAAAAGGGAATGAGTGATAACAACTTATACATCAAGGTTGAAGGTAATGACCTACTAATTATTGTAGTATATGTTGATGATATTATTTTTGGTAGTAACATTGAATTAATGAGTAAGAAGTTTTCAGATTCAATGCAACAAGAGTCTAATATGTATATGTTGGGAGAACTCTCCTTATTTCTTAGTCTATAGATTCATCAATCAGAAAGAGGAATTTGCATTTCTCAAAGTAAATATCTCAAGGAAATATTGAAGAAATTTGGCATGGAATATTATGCACCATTAAGCACTACTACAATCCTATGACTACTAGTTGAAAACCTAGCAAATATGACAATGAACCATAAATAGATCAAGCCATGTACAGGTCTATGATAGGAAGTTTACTCTATCTCCCAACTTCAAGGCCTGACATCATGCAATAAGTAGGTTTGGTAGGCAGGTTGCAATCCAATCCTAAGGAAACTCATGTTGTTGCGGTTAAACTAATATTTAGATACTTGCAAGAAACTATTGATTGTGGAATGTGTTATCCAAAAGACACATACCTTGTTCTCAGAGCTTATACATATGCCGACTAGGAAGGGAGTATTGATGGTAGAAAAAGAACTAGTGGAGGTGCATTATTCCTTGGCAATTTTTTAGTGTCTTGTCTCAACAAGAAACAAACTTCCATTTCCCTCTCTACAACTAAAATCGAATATATAGCTGCAACATTCTGTTGTACTCAAGTGTTGTGGATAAAAAAAATCTCAAGGATATTCAATTTCCTTGTGATCAACCTGTCTCCATCATGTGTGACAATACAAGTGATATCAATATCTCTAAAAACCATGTTCAACACTATAAAACTAAGCATATATGAATCAAATATCATTTTCTCAAAGAATAGGTTCAAGAGTAGGTGGTCAAATTAGAGTATGTTTCTTCCAAAGAGAAGATTACATATATTTTTACTAATCCATTACCAAGAGAATCCTTTTAGTATCTTAGACAGAGGTTGGGTTTGATCTTGTCTTCCCTTCTTCAGTAACGAACATAGTTCACTACTTCTAAAGGTGCCCCATTTGATGTTGTATCAAGGCCAAGTGATGTTATTATTAACATATACATTAATCATAAAAATAAGTTTTCTTTTGTGGATATGTGCACAGTAGTTTTCAATAGTTCTCGATGGTATTTTGTTTGAGGGTGGTTCTATGCATGTAAAGAGTCTAGTAGAATGTTTTATCATAGGATTCCAGAGGACCTTCTTCCCAAGGAGAGAATATACAGAGTCTCTCTTTGTCATTTTTTTCAAAGGGGGAGAGTAACAAACAAAAACCAACAAACCCAGATGTTGATACACATTGAAAGGGGGAGTCCGTTGTGCACATTAAAATGGGGAGAAACTTAGCATAAAGGCCATTGATTTGGTGATGCAGACTCCCCTTCTTTCCTCAGGGTTGTGTGACCTCCCAGTCAAGGATCTTTAGATACCTAAGATTTATTATCTCCTCGATACCTTGCTGGCCCCAAATTGAATTAAACACATGCCCTTCTATCACCTTACGCACAGTTCGTATGGTACTCGTGGACCCCCTTCCTTAACGCTTTAAAGTATTGAAATTTTGGGCATTAGCTCCTTTCTGCTATCCCTTCTCCACATGTGGCCTTGGGCTATGACCCGGAGCTAAACCTCTTGAGTGCCTCATAACCTTGGGTTTCGACATTCTTAGCAACAACTGCACCCTTTTCATCTGAACCCTGAATCACAAACTTGCTTGGATAGATCTACAATTCTCGTCTCTCCCACAACCAACGACTGTGATATGTTCAGACTCTGGTCTTCCGGAGTTCTTCACGTCTTAAAACGTTTCTTCTCCAAATTATTTTATACCCAGAATCTTAGATCAATCGCCATGTGCCTCTCTTTATCCGACGGTCTAGATCTCCTTGCTCTTCACGACTTCACGAGAATTCATATCTTCTTGGAACATTTCCTCCAAAGTTGTTCTTACCAAACTTTCTTATCCACTGCCATGTCTCTACTTTCCGTCCAATTGTTGGCATCTCTTCGCAGTTTCAGACTTCGACGTTTTTCACCCTTCTACACTCCAAAACTTTCAGTTCACGAATTTCTGAAATATCTCACAGATAACCACCATGAAATCTCTTCCAAATCAGACGGTCTGGAATGATTTTGCTTCTCCTAGGAAGATCTTGATCGTCACTTTGAAAATCCTTAAAGGATCCTCCCTATTGAATATTTCTCCCGCTAACTTTTCAGAGCTTGTCTTCCTATGAACCTTTAACTCTTTAAAGGGTTTTCTTTGACACTTGGTCGGATTTTGGATCTTTGCATGCCTTCAAACATATCTTCATGCACACTTCTACGAGAAACCTTTCGAGCTACTCCTCCTAAGATTATAAGTCAAATACTTTGTTGACACACTCCTTGTGAACGATATGCATACTTTGCATACAAATTCCACGTTATTTCTCTTGAGCTCTGATTTGAATCAGACTTTGTCAATGCACTCCTTGAAGGATCTCATGTAAGAGAAACAATTGAAACTTATCGAATTTTTCACTGGTTCATACATTCAATAGGGTAACTCATGCATTTTTCAGTGTAATTCACGCATGCATGAAAACACAAAATAACAAAGAACAAAATATAAAAAGAAATCCTACCATTAACTCGGATAGACAAGCAATAGCGACACGTGCATTTGGGTCAATATTTCTTTGTTATATTCATCTAAATATACATGAGCTATAACAACTTTTAGTAACTTCTAATTAAATTTCAACAACAACAATACTCAACTAATTTGTAGCTACCATCATGTTCAACAACCTCATTTTTGCATAAAACACCTCTACTTATACCAGAGGGATCCTAGGGTTACCTCCTCCAACCTATCTTCCCAAGTAAAAGCTAACTACCACTTAAGCACTATTACATTAAAGTCTAAGAGTGAAAATCCCATATCTCACGTGATTGTTTTAGCTTCCAAGCATTTTGATCTTATTTAATCATTTGTTCAAAAAGATTTATAGGAAATGCTAGCTTTTAGAATCTCAACAATAATTCAAAAGGCTTGCTAGGGTGTTGAGTTGTCTCTCCACGTGTGTTTTGCTGACGATTCTCCTGCATCATACTCCCCTGGACAAAAATTCATGGAATCCTGTCCACGAGCTCCTACACTGACTTTCCATGCTTCTGGATATCAACTTCATTTACCCAAATGGAATCTTCTATTGGGTGTCCTTTTCACTTTACCAAATATTCCAAATAAGTTTTTCTCCTGGTCTTCTTACTAATATTTTGATCAATGATTTTCTCCATCTATGGTTGTTCTGCTACTGGCATCTGCTTCTCCCACTAAATCTCTTTCTGATCTTCTGATTCTTTTGTGTCATCTTCCTTGTAAGGATACATGTCTGAAACATTAAATATGAGAGATATACCCACATCCTCTAGAAGCTCTATCTCATAATCATTGGCACCGAATTTCTTTAGGATCTTGCATGGTCCTATCTTCTTCAGCTTCAATTTGTTATATGTTCCTATTGGGAACCTCTCCTTCTTGAGATGTGCTAAAACTTTGTCTCCTACTTCAAATTTTGGTTCTCTCCTATGCTGGTCAAATATGCATTTATACTCTTTGCTACTGTTCTATAATTGTTCCTTAATCTGATTATGAATATTTTGAATTTCTGCAGCGAAGTATTCTGCCCCAGCGCTTCTGAATTCACCCTGCTCCAGATCTCTCAATTCCAATACTCCTCTTGGATTAATTACATACACTATCTGGAATGGACTCTTCCCCGTACTTATTTTCACTAAGTCATTATATGCAAACTCTACTTGTGACAACATTTGATCCCACTAGCTATGATGTTCAGTGACCAAAATCCTCAACAAATTTCCTAAACTTCGATTTACCACCTCAGTCCGTCCATCCATTTGAGAGTGATATGTTGAACTAAAAGATAGTTATGTCCCCATATTCTTCCACAATTTTCTCCAGAACTGACCAACAAATTTTGTGTCCCTATCTAAGACAATACTCTTGGGCAACCCATGAAGTCTCACAACTTCTTTGAAAAACAAATTTGCAATGTGTGTTGCATCAGTAGTCTTCTAGCATGGGATAAAGTTTGCCATATTTGAGAATATATCAACTACAAAAAATATGGAATCGCTTCCCCTTTGGGTTCTTGGAAACCCCAACACAAAATCCATGGTTATTGCATCCCAAGGTTTATCTGGAATAGGCAGTGATTGATACAATCACGTATTCTATTTTTTTCCTTTTGCGTACTGGAAAATATTACATCTGTTTACAAACTTCTTCACCTTTGCTTTCATACGTGGCCAATAGTATGAACTATTTAATTTTGCAAATGTCTTTTCATGGCCGAAATTTCCTACTAGACCTCCATTATGTTTTTCCTTCAGCAGATTTTCTCTCATTAAACACTTTGGTATGCATAAATGGAAAAATTTAAACAACAATCCATCTTGAATTATATACTCTGTCCACTTACTTTTGTCATTGATCATAGGATTCACACATTCTTCATATGCTTCTTTAAAATATGGATAATCACAATACATCTCCTTAAGGTGTTCAAACCCTAAGGTCTTCACTTGGAATTCCTGTAGAATAAGACATCTCCTGCTCAATGCATCAACAACTTTGTTAGCATTACCAAAGATATGTTTAATGACAAAAGTGAATTTTTTCATAAACTCTATCCACTTAGCATGTCTTTGATTTAATTTCTCCTGTCTGGTTATGAATTGTAAATCTTGATTATCGCTATACAAAACAAATTCTTTTGGAATAAGGTAGTGCCTCCATTTCTTTAAGGCTTTAATTACTGCATAAAATTCTTTGTCATAGGTGGAGTACTTCCTCTTGGTATCATTCAGCTTCTCACTGAAATATGAAACATGTCTATTATCTTGGCTCAATATTGCTGTAATTGCAACTCCACTAGCATCACACCTTACTTGAAATGTCTTCCCGAAATTTGGCAAGACCAGAATTGGTTGTTATTTTATATTCTCCTTCAATATATTGAAACTTTTCTCGGCCTCTTCTGTCCAATTAAAATACGTGTGCCTCTTCTTCACTGTATCCAATATTGGTGCACGAATTCCACTAAAATTTATAATGAACTTCCTATAGAAACCTACTAATCCATGGAAGCTTATCACTTCAAATATGCTTCTTGGTAATTTCCATTCCTTGATTGCCCTCACCTTCTCTGGATCCATCTTCAATTCATTTGAAGAGATCACAAAACCCAAATAAATGAGTTTTGTCTTCATAAAAGAGGACTTCTTCAGGTTTATCAACAACTTCTCTTGTTGCAGCTTTCTCATCACTAATGTCAAATGTCTCAAATTCTCTTCTCTAGTTTTACTGAAGACCAATATATCATCCAGATATACAATCACAAACTTAACAATGAAATATTTCAATACCTCATTCATCAATCTCATAAAAGTACTTGGTGCATTTTCCAATCCAAACGACATAACAAGCCACTCATACAACCCTTGGTTTGTCTTGAATAATGTTTTCCAATCATCATATTCTCTCATCCTTATCTGGTGATATCCACTTTTCAAATCTATCTTTGAAAAACAATTTTCTCCACTCAAGAAATCCATTAAGTCATCCATCCTTGGCAAAGAAAATATGTACCTGATGGTGATCTTGTTTATATCTCTTGAGTCTGTACACATTCTCCATCCTCCATCCTTCTTTGGACTCAACATAGTTGGTATTGTGCATGGACTCAAGCTTACTCTGACCAAACCTTTGTCCATCAAATCTTGGACTTGTCTCTTCACCTCCTCATTCTCTTGAGGTGTCAATCTATATTCTTCTTTTTTTGGCAGACTTGCTCCTAGTATTATATCAATGTGATGGCTGATACTTTTGATAGAGTTTGGAAACTCATCCACTATTATGTCGGAAACATTCTCTAGCAGCTCCTGAACTTCCTCAGGTAGATCATCCATAGAAGTATTTGTAAGGACAATTTTGGGTTTCCTCACCACATCAAATTGCATATTATGTTCCTTATTAACTTCACTCAAAAGTTTCTTCCCATGACCCATGAGAAGTAACTTGTGTTGGCTTCTTCCATTACTTTCTTCTCCTCTAGTGGCAGTAACATGTGTGCCCTACCATTCTTCTCCAAAGTATAATTATTTTTTCTCCCATTATGAATGACGTTCCTGTCAAACTTCCATTGTCTCCCCAACAAAACATGACATACATACATGGGAATCACATCACACAGAACCTCATCTCTATATCCTCCTATTTTAAATTCAATGAGGCATTGTTTAGTGACCATTACCTGGTGACCTTTTTGCAACCACGAGAATTTATATGGATTTGGATGTGTAGTTGTATCCAGCTCCTATTTATCCACCATCTCTGTGGATACTAAATTATCAGTGCTCCCACCATCAATTATCACTTTGAATACTCTATCTTTAGTATTGCAAGAAGTCCTGAATAAATTGTTCCTCTGCACTGGCCTTTCAAACTCTGGCTCTAGTTTCAAGAGAAACTTCTTCAACATCATGGATTTTCCATCTTCTGCACCTTCTGCTTCAACATTAAGATTTCGCACTTCCAAAATGTGAGATTCACCTCCTTATTTCATTTTCTCGGTACATTCCCGAGACATGTGTATTGTCTTTCCACATGCATAACACCTTACCTATCCTCCTCTATCTCTTCCTCTTCCTCTAGGAAAATAATTCCTTCCACCATTTTGTATCCCTCGGGAACTTCCTCCTCTTTCTTAGTGACTATGTGGTTTTTCAGTCTCATTCTTGGGCTTATGTTCCTTGTCCTGGGAAATTCCCTTACCTCTATTTGGACTTCTTCCTCTGCTTTGGTGGTTTTATTTCCTGGCCAACTTCTCTTCTGCCTTCAGTGTAATCTGATAATCATCCTCCATTGTGATCACTGTCATCATGCTGATTTCATCCTGGATTTCATATCTTAGGCCATTTATATACCTGGAAAAAATTTCATCATCTTTCTCCCTCTGTCCAGTCCTGATGTTGAACCTATAAAACTCCTCTGTGTACTCTTTCACTGTCATTCCATTCTGTCTCAGGTTCTGCAATTTTCTGAACAAATTTATCTGATAATATTTGGGTATGAACTTAACCTTCATATTGGATACCATTCTATCCCAACTCTTAATATTTTTCTTACCTTTGCTTCGTTTGTTAGCCTGCAATTCATCCCACCATAGCGTTGCATGTCCTTTTAATCTGGTGACAACATGTCTCACATTCTTCTCTTCATCGATGTCTTCATAGTTGGAATATTTATCCATTTCTCGTATCCAATCAAGCAATTATTCAACATCTAGATTTCCTTCATACATCGGGATGTCTATCTTTTCTCTAGATCCCAATTTGACAACCGCTCTCAATAAGCATTCCTCGACAGCATCTTCCCCTGTAGCTTCTTCAACCTTTATTTCTTTTCTTTCTGCATCACTGACATCTCTAGCATCAGGTGCTCTCCTTTGTGTTGTCTCCATAGCATCCAACCTAGCACGAAGTTATCTCATCTCCCTTTCTACCGCTCGATTTACTACAGGTGGCTCTCCACATCTTCTAGGTGGCATTGTGTTGACATTTTCTTCATAGATACCACTTGATTCTATCATACATAACCTTTTTCAGGCTCTGATACCACTTGATGTAGACCCCCCTTCTCTCCTCAGGGCTGCATGACCTCTCGGTCAAGGATCTTCAACTACCTAAGATGTATTATCTCCTCAAGACCTTGCTAGCTCCAAATTAAATAAAACATAGGTCCTTCTATAACCTTAGGCTCAGGTCGTATGGTACTCATAGACCCCCTTCATTAACGCTTTAAAGTCTTGAAATTTTGGGTGTTATCTCCTTTATGTTATCCCTTCTCTACATGCGACATCAGGCTATGACCCAGGGATAAACCTCCTGAGCACCTTGTAATCTCAGGTTTTAGAGTTCTTAGCAACAACTTCACCCTTTTCATTCGAACCTCGAATCACGAACCCACCTGGATAGATCTATGGTTCTCGTCTCTCCCACAACCAACGACTGTGATCTGTTCAGACTTGGGTCTTTGGCAGTTCTTCACATCTTAGCACTTATCTTCTCTGAAGTCTTATGTACCCAGAATCTTAGATCAAGCACCACGTGCCTCTCTTTATTCGGTGGTCCAGATATCCTCTCTCTTTGTGACTTTGCGAGAATGTCTATCTTCTTGGTGCAATTCCTCCGAAGTTTTTCTTCCTTAACTCACTTATCCGCTTCCACGTCTCTGCTTTACATTCAATGGTTGGGATCTCTTCGCATTTTCATAATTTGGTGTTTTTCACCCTTCTACACTCCAAAACTTTCGGTTCACGAATTTCCGAAAGAGCTCACGGCTAACCACCATGCAATTTCTTCCAGATGAGACGGTTTGGAATGATTATGCTTCTCCTGGGAGAATCTTGATTGTCACTTTGAAAAACCTTTAAGGCTCCTCCCTTTTGAATATTTCTCCCATTAGTTTTTAGGAGCTTGTCTTCCTCCGAGCCTTTAACTCTTTAAAGGGTTTTCTTAGACACTTGGTCAAATTTTGGATCTGTGCACGCCTTGCAACATATCTTCATGCACACTTCTATGAGAAACCTCTCAAGTTACTCCTCCTGAGCTTCTCAGTCAAAGACTCCGTCGACGCACTCCTTGCGAACGATATGCACACTTTGCATACAAATTCCATGTTATCTCTCCTGAGCTATGAGTCAAATCAGATTCTGTTAGTGCACTCCTTGAAGACAATATGCACTCCTTGTAATAGCTCGTGGAAGAGAAACAATTGAAACTTATGTAATGTTTCACCGGTTCATACATTCAATAGGGTAACTCATGCATTTTTCAGTGTAATTCACGCATGCATGAAAAAACAAAATAACAAAGAAAAAAATATAAACATAAATCCTACCATTCACTTAGATAGACAAGAAATAGCGACACATGCATTTGGGTCAATATTTCTTTGTTATATTCATATAAATCTACATGAGCTATAACAACTTTCAGTAACTTCTAATTAAATTTCAACAACAACAATACTCAACTAATTCATAGCTACCATCATGTTCAACAGCCTCATTTGAGCATAAAAAACCTCTACTTATACCAGAGGGCTCCTAGGGTTCCCTCCTACCACCTATCTTCGTAAATTAAAATACAACTACCACCTAAGCACCGCTACATTAAATTGTAAGAGTGAAACTCCTAGATCTCACGTGATTGTTTCAGCTTCCAAGCGTTTTGATCTTCTTTAATCATCTGTTCAAAAATATTTACAGGAAACGCCAGCTTTTAGAATCTCAACAATAATTCAAAAGGTGCGCTAGGGTGTTGAGTTGTCTCTCAACATGTGTTTTACTGATGATGCTTCTGCATCATTTGGTAGTCACCTTTCAGAAGAGAGAAGCATGCTCTTTTGGTTTCCATCAATGACAAAGGGGGATTTTGTTGCACATATGTTTTCATTGATGTCAAAGTGGTCATGGAGATGGTCAGTTATAGTGAAATAATAAACAATATGGCACAAAGTATGATGCACAGACAGAGGAAGTCGTGAAAGGATCAAAACAAAAGTGTGTGCAATAACAAACAATATGGCACAAAATATGACACACAAACAGAGGAAGTCATGAAAGGATGCAAATAGAAGTGCGTAAAAGGATCCAAGGACAAAAGAATCAATGATGAAAAAGAATATCAATGTCTAGGACTTCATCATAGATATCATCGGTCAATGAATAAATTTTTGGTGATAATAGATAACTGCAACCAGATCAATAGGGGGATGACCAACGACATAGTTCAAAAGTGAAGTACAATGAAGAAAAATGAAATTGAGTAGATTGTGACATATTTTCTTGTCCATGATTGTGAAGTGGAGTGATAGATGTTGGTTTTGTAGTGCAATGATGGATGTGAAACAACTACAAGATACCTTGAGCTAGTGCGAAAAACAACATAGTGGAGTGCGACAAGATAAACAGTGCGACAAGCGACATAGTGGACTATGAAGAAATGAGTGGAAGTTTATAAATGAAGTGAGTGAGTAACCAGGGTGCACTCACTGGGTGAGTGTACTTCAAGGAAAGTATGACAGTATGAAGACTTGTGACTTGAGTTTTGTGCTCTTTTTCTATCTAGGAATTGGGTGCTTCATAAACCAAAATGTGAATTGTTACGTAAAATTGAGGAGATGCTCTGATAAGACTAGGTTCTATTATTAGAGATGAGTTGGAGCTCATTCATTGGAATATTTGGTCACAAAACCGATCTTTTTTCAATCATTTAAAGGATCAACGATGATCCTTGAATGTTTTTATAAAACATTGAATATTTGGTCAGTTTGATTTAGTCAAAGAATGTCCATCCATAAATGGACAAGAAATATTCTTAATTTAGACATAAGTATGTTCACATATAACTAAGTGGACTTTGATGTGGTCAATATATGTCCACAGTAAAAAATTTATGAAACCACATACTTAATCTAGACAGAAGTGTGTCCACATATAACTAATTGGACTTTGATCTGGTCAAGATATGTCCACAATATAGCTGTTATGAATCCACATGTAGTTAGTTGAACTTAGGAAAAGATGTTATAAATAGGGATGTGCTCTGATCGAGTATTTTTTTTATCAGAAGAGAGGGAAAAGGCTATGTAAATGTTCAAAGGAACTAAATTGGATATATATCAGATCATTTTTTAATTGAAGAGAAAAATCTTGTGAAAGGTCTAGTTATGTAAGGAATTTTTCATTAGATAAAACTAAATACATGGAGGTAGGGTGGTGCAGGGGAGAGGGTTGGTGTCCTCACTCTATAGGTTGGTGCCTGAGAGGATTGGTGTCCTCATTATCTGTAACAGGTTGGTGCCTGAGAGGATAGGTGTCCTCATCATTTTTAATAGGTTGGTGCTTGAGAGGATTGGTTTCCTCATTATTTTCAACAGGTGGGTGTCTGTCAGGCTAAAAGATTATAAATTGTAAGTTGGTTCTTACATAAGAACATAAAGAAACATGTTTTGTGGTTTTATCCCGCATTGTTTTTCCGTGTAAAAATGATGGTGTATTGTGTTTTATGTGTTCTTTTTATTTCTATATGCATTGGTGATTAATTGAGCACTTCAAAATAATATTAAATCATTGGAAGAATAGAAAATTCAGAAAATTGATACAATATTGATTCACCCCCACCTCTCAGTATTACTATAAGTCCTTACAATCACACCATCCACAAATATACACAAGATATTGTTGATATTTTGATGTAAATATGGAATATATTCTTTTTTATTTGTATTGGTCAAACCTTGAGAAAGTTATTGTAGTATTATTGTATAAATCGGCTCAAAATAAATTATTATTTTATTGTTATCCTTATTGAAAAAGTCAAAATGACCCCTCTTAGGGTTGCATATTTTCGAGAGAAAATTATGTGTATAAATATAGGTCGAGTTCCTCTCATTGGAATATACATACAACTCTCCTTCTCTTGAGTATTTAGAGTATAGCAAAGGAGGTCTAGCACATGAGGTCATGGTTTCTTAGTATTTGGTATCTTGGTATTGGTCTATTTGTGGAGAGCTATAACGTGACATTGTACTGGTTGAAAGAATCTATACTGAAGAATTGGTTGTTGGGTTTTCTCCCCCATGAGGGTTTCCCAGGATATATATTGTGTTCCATGATTGTTTATATTTCAGTGATCCTATTACATGCAATTGTTAATGAATGTTAAAGAACATAATTGTAACTTCGAAAATTATAACATTGTATCAAAGAAGGCATGAATAGAAGACAATTTGCAGATATAGAAGACAAAAGGAGCCATTTTTCTTGATAGGAGTGGTTTCCAAACAAGACAAGACCACCA
>JASDQU010106123.1:301067-312008 GCA_032191745.1 Picea mariana
GAGCTTAGGATTTACAAAGATCAGTGCAAATCCTAACCTTTACTTTAAGTTTGTGGATGATGGTCTGGTAGTACTAATGTTGTATGTGGATGACTTGTTTCTAACATGTGTGGAAAATATCATCTCAGAGTGTAAGAGAAAAATGGATGTTGAGTTTGAGATGAAATATATTGGTATGATGCATTACTTTTTGGGTCTCAAGGTATGGAAGAGACAGGATGAGATCTTTCTCAATCAAGGGAAGTATGCAGTTGAAATCCTGAAGAGGTGTGATATGTTGGCTTCAAGGAAATGGCTACACCTATGGTATCAAATCTGAAGTTACTATAGGATACAACTTCAGATATTATGGATGTTACTTTATACGACCAGATGGTGGGTTCATTGACGTACTTGATGAACATGAGAACAAATATTTGTTTTTTTGTTAACACATTGAGTTAGTATATGGAGCATCACATGAAGGTTCATTTGGTCGTAGAAAAACATGTGATAAGGTACCTTAAGGGTACATTGGAATATGGTCTCAGGTATGTGACATACCATAATTTTGGGTTATATGGATATTCATATTTAGATTGGGCTAACAATATTCCTCATTGGAAGAGCACTTTGGCATATTTCTTTAGTCTAGGCTCTAGTATGATTTCATGGAGCAACAAGAAGTATTCATGTGTAGCACTCAGTAGACATGAGGGTGAATATGTGGCAGAATATTTAGCATGTAGAGGAGTAGTATGGCTTCAGAAGATGCTATCTGGGTTATTTGGTCTCAAACTATTGGCGACTTGAATTTGGTGTGACAACCAGATAGTTGCATTAAGTTATCAGAGAATATGATGTTCCATGACAAGTCAAAGCATATCAAGATCAAATATCACTATATCAGGGATATGGTGCAGAGGGGAGAAGTGAGGCTCTAGTACATGACTATCGAGTAAAATTTTGTGAATGTGTTGACCAAGCCACTATCGAGATCGAAGTTCAAGCACTTTAGGGAGAAGCTTGGTGTAGTCCCTCTTCAGAGGGACTGACGAGGTACAAATGCATTGTGGGGTAGTGGATGTCCTGAGGACATTTTGTATCTATTTGAGAGCTACCCACATGCCTTGGATGCATTGGTTGTGAAGTCACAAGGGTGCACATGATGAGGCACAGATGCATTTTGGGGTAGTGGATGTCATGGTGACATGTTGAATCTATTTGATATCTACCCACATGCCTTGGATGCATTGGTTGTGAAGTCATGTTGTAATATGGATATCCGATGATGTGTAGATTCATATGTTCAACATTCAATGGTCTTGAGCTCGTGTGGCAAGAAAGAATACCTTCCTAGTTAAAAGGGAGTGTTGATAGTTTGATGTAACTATGGAAGATATTCTTTTGTATTTGTATTGGTCAAACCTTAAGAAGGTTATTGTAATTATATTGTATAAATTGGCTCAAAATAGATTATTATTTTATTTTTATCCATATTTTAAAATTTAAAACATCCCCTCTTAGGTTTGCATCTTTTCGAGAGTCAAGTTATGTGTATAAATAGAGGTCGAGTTTCTCTCATTTGAATATACATACAACTTGCCTTCTCTTGTGTATTTGGAGTATAGAAAGGAGGTATAGCACAGGAGGTCTTCATTTCTTTGTCTTTGGTATCCTGGTATTGGTCTATTTGTGGAGAGATATAATGCGACATTGTACTAGTTAAAGGAATCTATACTGAAGAATTGGTTGTTGGGTTTTCTCCCCCATGAGGGTTTCCTAGGATATATCTTTTTTTCTGTGATTGTTTATATTTTAGTGAACCTATTACATGAAATTGTTAATGAATGTTAAATAAGATAACTATAACTTCTAAAATTATAACAGATATGACTTGGGAAACCCAATATGGGATAAAACCCTGCAAGAAGGTGAGACTGCTCTACTCTCATTTCTATGGTATAGAAATGATGCAAGTACAAAAGTAATAGGAAATATCTATGGATTTTCCTTTGATTTGTGGAATATATGGATGCTATAGAATCTATCCTCCATTATTATGCTCACACATACCACTCTCAAATGTTTCTCTTAGCTATGGAGCAAGATACAATGAAAAATAATGGAACCCCTTCTTCTCCTACTAGCCTGATATTTAACATATCCTGATAGCCATCTAAGATTAGGTTTATGATTTCCTCAACCCTCAATTGTGATAGGGTTTTGGAACTTTTAGAATATTATTGAAATTACATACATGGATATCCCCATATGCATGAGTAATGGGGGATGACATGGAATCCTCTCATACCATGGTGGACAACACGGTAGGTCAACGTGAGAGAGGAATAACTTTTGCATACGAGCTCCGATTGACACAATGTTTGAACCATTGGAAAGGTATCAATGTGTAGAATAACATCTCAAGGTACAAGCTATGATAGGTTAGTTTTAACCCCAAAAAATGTCGTTTGATGCCTCAAAATGACCTCGGAAGGTTCCATACCCCAATTTTCCAAACTCGGACTTGCCACTAAATTTTCCCTGCAAGTTAATTCCTTAAATTTTTTCCACTCCGAAAGGATAGAGATAGGTGACAAACAATATAATAGTCCAATCCAGATCATACCTCGCCTTTCAGGGAGGATTTTGGTCCCAAAAATCTTTATTGAATGAAGTGAAGAAACTTTTCCTCTACCTTCTCCATAGAGTACCAATTTGCTTGAATCTCTAGAAGTTGTCCTTTCAACCCAATATGGAAAAGGTCATGATGCCCCTATCTTGTATTTATAGATGATTCTTCAAAATTGTGTCCTCTGCTAACTTTGCCTGAGAATCTGGTGCTAAGTCTTCTATGGAAGGTAGGACCTTCTCCTCCTACTGATCCAACATGGAGGGCTCATAGATTTTGATATTCTCCACATTCACTACTAAGTAAATGTGCATATATGGGGGTAGACT
The DNA here is from genome assembly GCA_032191745.1 of Picea mariana. NCBI lineage: Eukaryota > Viridiplantae > Streptophyta > Pinopsida > Pinales > Pinaceae > Picea > Picea mariana. Next base: position 304,011 of record JASDQU010106123.1, read on the forward strand.
GAGTTTGTAGGCATTATCTCCTATATTTTCCAATACCTTAAAAGGACCATACTACAGAGCCTTTATATTATTACCAAGACCATGTAGCCTTTCCTTATTCATTTGTAACCATAATCTCCCTCGCACTCTAAATTTTCTCTTTGTTCTATGCTAGACGTTCCTAGCCTTGTAATTTTCGTGTGACTTCTTTAGTGTCTATTGTAGTGGCAAATGGATATACCTAATCTTCTAAAAAACAAATTCTACTTTTAATGCATCTCCTGTAAGGTCCTCCCTCACTCTTCCTTCTTGTCCATATGCAACATCTAAGGGTTAAGGTGAAAAGTACCCAAAGCAAGTTTCAAAAGGTGACCTACCAGTATAAGTGTGGACTGCTCTATTATAAGAGTGTTGTATATGGATCAAATTTTCATCCTAGTCATTTAGATACTTCTAATTATAACCCCCCAAAAGTTGTACCAAAGTCGTGTTTACTACTTTTGTTTTCCCATATGACTATGTATGGAATGATGTAGACCTATTCAATTTAGTGTCCATCTTGTCCCACAATGTAGTAAAAAATGCACTGGGAAATATGGTATCCATGTCTGAGATGATACTCCTTGGTATCCCAAAGTGCACCCATACATGTTCAAAGAACTTTGTTTGTTTCTTATTGTTCGTCGATGGTATTTTTACAAGGCATGAGAATGCACATTTTGTTGAACCTCTCAAGTACAACAAATAGATAGYCATGCCCCATACTGGTTGTTGGTAAACCTCCCACAAAATCCATGGAAATACTTTCCCAAGGCCGATTTGGTACAAGTAAGGGATGGTATAGACCTTGCTTCTTTTACTGGGCTTTCTTGTACAAACAATTATACATCCTCTAATATACCATGCTACATATTCTTACATTCTGAGCTATTACACATACCTATGTAAGTTGGTAACTTTCTTCCCAACACCAAAATGTCCTACAACCTTAGAGGTGTGAGCTTCTCTAATAAGTTACAATTATTCACCTGTAGGGACACAGGGCTTGTGGGGCTTGTAGAGTAAGCCATTCTATAAATGATAATCATCCTTTCCATCACCTTATTTTATATGAATTTTTCCATGTAGTTGTTGACACACCTCCTTGAAGTTCTAATATTCTATGTATGCCTCTTTGTATGCGTCATGGGTAGAAGGATACATGTGCATCATAGTTCCCAAAGGTCTAATATTGGATGTGGGTGGTCATGAAATCATGTCTGCCAAATTATTTGTTCTACCTTTATTATACTTGATAACTAGATGATTTTTTTGTAAAAACACCATCCACTTGTAATGGTTGGTTTGTTGTAGCTTACTCTGGACCTACAAATACTATGGTTACTAGTGATTTGTGTTGATCATGGTCTCCTTTCCCACAATATAGTGCTTCCACTTTTTGAGATCTTGTAAAAAGGAATAGAGCTCCTTGTCATAGGTAGTGTAGTTAAGAATCGCCCCATGAAATACTTTAGAATGATAGCATACGATCCTTCCTCCCTACATCAATACTCCTCACATGAAATACCCACTTGTATTTGTCTCCACTTTGAAGGGATTCTACAAGTTTGGTAGTGCGAGCACTGGTTCTTGACCAGTCTTTCTTTTCATCTCATCAAAGGGCTTATGTTGATTCTTCCCCCACTAGAAACTACTACCACTAGATGTTATGGTGTGGAGTGGTGTAGCTACCACTGAAAATGAAGCTATGAAATTATGCAAGTATTGTGTTTCCCCAAAAAAAATCCTAACTTAAATGACATTTGTAGGAACTGGACATTTCATTATGGCCTCTGTTTTTACGGGATCTATCTTGAGATCCCATCCACCATTCACATACCCCAAATACACCAAAGAATGTTGAGAAAAATTGCATTTCTTGATATTTTCCAGGAGTTGGTGGTTTCTTAGAGTCTCTAACACCTGCACAATATGTGATATGTGATCCTCTTAGGTAGTCCTATAAACCAATATATAATCCAAATAAACAATAACAAATCAATCTAGATAAGGGAATAAAACATCATTCATTAATATCATAAATGTAGTTAGTGTGTTGCATAAACCAAATGGCATAACCAACCACTCATACAAATCTTTCCTTGTCTTGAAGGTAGTCTTCCAAGTATCTTCTTCTTTGAATTTTACCTGGTGATATCCTAATTTCAAATCCATCTTAGTGAAGTACTTGGCATGTTGCCACTGGTCCAACACATCATCAATCCTAGGTAGAGGGTAACAATTCTTTAGTGTAATATTGTTCAATTCCTTTTAATTGATACACATTCTCCAAGTCCCATCATTCTTGGGAACAATTATGATGGGTGACCCACAAAGAGAGGTACTTGGTCAAATCTCACGCTGCTCCAAAAACTGTTGTAATTGCTTCATCACTTCATTCACTTCTATAACAAACTATCTATATAGACCAATATTTGGCAATGTAGAGTCAGGAAATAATTGTATTTCTTGCTCCAAATCCATCTTGGGTGGTATCCCTTTAGGATCCTTGAACACTTCTTTGTATTCATGTAGTAACTCCTTTAGCTGATGTTTCTACTCTTTAGTACACCCCTCTAGGGATTCCTTCACTCTCATTGACTCATCATCAGGTTGATTTTCTCTTAAGAAAAGAAAAACATATTTCTTACTAGAACTAGTCAACTTMTTGGCTTGGTTGGCACTTACCATTAAGATATTTGACTTGCCTTTATGTGCATTAATGATGTAGGACTTCCCATCCTTGATCTRTGGGTACTAGTTGGYTATCTGCATGAATATTTCATCCYTCATATACATGTAGGGGCTTCCAAACAATACTCCACATACATCAAGGGGTACTACATCCAATTCCACTTCATCAATAAAATAAGCACTTATAGAAAATTTAATATTACAATGTTTTGTTACCTTTATCTTTGCATCCTTGTTTACTCAACCCAATTGATAGGGCATAGGATGATTGTGAACCTCCAATCTAAGCTTGTTGACTAGATCTGTTGCTATGAGAATAGTCTATGAGCCAAATTTGATAAAAGCATCTATATTGATMTTCTTGACCTGAATCTTGATGTGGAAGAGCTTGGTCATCTCCTTCTCTTCCTGGTGATGGAGGCTACTCAGATTCACCTCCTTTTGCATAGATATGAGAAATTATCATAATCAACTGAAATATTTGATTGGTCCTCCTCCAACTGGGATAATTCCACAGTTATATGTTGACCAATGGAGAGTGATASGYGATCCCATCTATCAACCTAGTATGTGGATTCACAATCAKMCCATTCATTACTTCTACATGGACCACATAAGAAAGAGAGTTTTCTTGTCCATATTTCAACTATTGCATTTTCTGATGTTCGAACTGAATGGAATCCATAAGTTCCCTAGATTGTTTTGCATTCATACTATTGTGATTGATCTACATCAACTGCCTCCCAAAAATATATATGTACATGTCCTTTCTTGGGTGATTGGTCTTCACGGGTTCTTTTTCTCTCTACCATTACTAAAGAACACCATTCAACAATGGATTTTTCATCTCGAATGAGGGAAGTATTTGTAAAATTCATTTTTTCCTTGAGTAATGTTGTTTTTATGCATGTTCTTGCTTCATGATGCTCCCATTTCCTATTCCCAAAATCAAAATAGTTCCAAATATGTGGTACATTGAGTTTTTTTTTGCAACATACACAACCATTGAAATACTGAGCATTTTTAAATTGGCCTACACAACCATATGACCAAATCGAATGTTGATCCATTTCCATGCTCTTCTCCTTAAGGTGATTGTAAAACAACTGAAAGAAATGGTGTATGTACGATAATTCATTACATTGATTATCACTTGTGTAGAAGTGATACTCCTTCAATATAGCTCTTATGAAGGGTGATTGGTCTTCACAGGTTCTTTTTCTCTCTACCATTACTAAAGAACACCATTCAACAATGGATTTTTCATCTCGAATGAGGGAAGTATTTGTAAAATTCATTTTTTCCTTGAGTAATGTTGTTTTTATGCATGTGCTTGCTTCATGATGCTCCTCTTTCCTATTCCCAAAATCAAAATAGTTCCAAATATGTGGTACATTGAGTTTTTTTTTGCAACATACACAACCATTGAAATACTGAGCATTTTTAAATTGGCCTACACAACCATATGACCAAATCGAATGTTGATCCATTTTCATGCTCTTCTCCTTAAGGTGATTGTAAAACAATTGAAAGAAATGGTGTATGTACAATAATTCATTACATTGATTATCACTTATGTAGAAGTGATACTCCTTCAATATAGCTCTATTTTCATCATTACTATGTGACCCATGCCTATCTGTGATATGGACTATTATGTTGACCTTTTCTAAGTGATAAAATTGGATTTGAATCTCATTTTGTGGTTGAAGAGTGTAGTTATCAGCAAAAGAAACCACTGATAAGAGAGTACAAACATGAAATGTATCTTTGCATATTCTAAAATGGTCATCCTGCCATCAAGCCACATGAACATGATGAACATATTGTTGTGTCTTTTTTAAGAATTCCTTGATAAAGTCACATACTCGTACCTGGGAAGTCACCAATTGTATATTTTTTCTTTCCTGCCCTCCAACAATATAATATGTGACATATTTAAAGATTTGCAAGTCAACCTCCTTCCTACCCAATTCATACTCATCACTCACATGGATGCACTTTCTCATTAATTTCATTCCACGACACCTAGGGAATTTCCTATCTAATCAAGCGTTTTTATAGAATGTACATTTTTTTTTCCTTATACACAAGATGTTTTGAATAAATTCTCTAGAGGATGATGTCGACAATATAACTAAGCATTCATGCATAAGGGTGTTATGCAATACACAAAATGTGTGTGTGTGTGTGTGTGTGTGTGTGTGTGATAATAACCATACTCAATGTGATATCTAAAACAACATGTGTTATGAATTTTCTTTAATATTCGAACATACCAAGTCTTGCATTTATGGAAATATCTTTGGCCCAAGTTAAGTGCACTATGTACTATCTTGAATCTCTTATGCAATTATATTTGTGACATGTCAACAAAGTGTTTAATATGGGGTTCATGGTCCCTATATTCCCTTCTCAATTTTAGTACATCTTTTTGGTTGGAAGAAGGCCTAGTGCTTTCATGCCATAAATCATGTATTATTCCCTTAATTGCTCCAATTAACTTCATGTCAGAATGAGGTAGCCTACTAGTGAAGGCCAACAAATATGTTCGGACACCTGTGTCGAGGCTATCTCATATATTAGAATACTTTCTAAGGTTTTTTATATTTCATTTCCTGAGATGAATTTTTTTTTGGAGCAAATGATGTTTTCTTGTGATCTTGCTAAAAATTGATTGTGACAAGACATGTCACGTTGAATTATAGTCTTTAGAATGGGATTTCTTACCAATTTTTTGAAAATAATCCACAAGGTTTCTAAAAACACGATGAATTGTTTCTAAACTTGTAACTATTGTAATGCCTAGAATTCTCCTAACAACGATCAAACTTCTAGATTTTAACAAAGCCAAAAATAATTGACATTTAGCGGCATCAGATTTTGGTTCAAAATATTCTTTAATGATTTTATAAGAATGATAACGAATAGTTTGGTTAGGTAACTTACCTTCAAGTGATGCTATACCAATTTAATCCACCTAAGTGCATTTAGGAGCTCTTCACCACACACTGCTTAATTTAGGTAGGGACGATGAACCTGTATTCTGACACTCTTGACCTCCCTGTTGTGGAGTTAACAACATAGTAGTTTCAAAATCATTTGCTTGAGAATCCACAGTTGGTGTCATTTTGTCATCGACATTTCGAATCCGAATCGGGATTCATCATCAGGACTAATCGTCAATTAGAGAGCTAGCTGATCTTAGTCATTAATAGTGTATATGCAGGATAGTAAATCAGATAACCAGGTCGGCTAAATGTAACCCTAAAGGCGGAGCTAATTAAAAACAAATTAATTATTAATAAATTTAAATGTAACTTTTAATAGTGAATAATATAAATAATCAATTTTTTTTAATTAATATAAATAATTTAAAGTTTTAGGTTAGAAGGAGTTTAATTTTATTATATTACTTAATAGTATTTTGTTTTACATTTTAATTTATAATAGAGCTTAAGGAACTTAATAAATTAAGATGATTAGTGATAATTAGTAATATATCATGAGTGATTTTATAGATGTTGATATCTCTAAATAGGTATAAAGTTCTAGGGTTTTCTAGAATTTGTTTTGTAGTGTTTTTATTTATAACCTAATAATCTAAAGATAATTAGTAATAATTAATATAACATAAGTGATTTCTAAGTGGTGATATGTCTGACAATGTATATAGGTCTAGGGTTTCTAATAGTTTGTTTAAAAAAATTTTAAATTTGGTAAGTAAAAAATAAATCTAGGGTTAGCTTTAGATTGAATTTTATCTTATTGTATTAATTGTTAATATTTCTAATTGAATGTATAATTCTATTGGATATTCTAAGTGGATTTAATGGATTAAAAAGTGAATTTTGTAGGATATTCATTATTAGATCTAATTAGGATAATGTTATGAATATATAAATAAATCAGGGTTAGAGATTTAAATTGTGCTACTAAGTAGTAGGGGTTGATTTATGATTCAAGTTTTTAAGTGTTTAGGATGTAATGAATATTAATATATAAAGTTTCATAGGATTAGGGTATATAAATGGTTTAATTAGTGATAAATATAATACTATGTTTTTTAATTAGAATAATGTGCTAGGTAGTACAAGGTTAGTTGGACTTTTAAATCTAGCTACCGACTCAAAGGTAGAACATAAACAAGTAAGGAAAAGGAGGAGGAACGTGTCAAACCTAATTTAATCTGAGAGGGTCTCTAAGTTGGTTGATTAATGGGTGCCAAAAGATGCTTACTTCTAGGCCATCGTCTCTGTTCATATTGTTAGGGTGTTTGATTATTTCTAGGGCTTCTCTTAAGCGTCTCTTGTAGTAATGATCCTCTTTTGCTGAAATCTTAGTATCCTCAAGGCAGACATGATGTTTGGTTTTAAATGAGTGTTCTGCTAAGGCCGAAGTGCGAGTGCGTTCATTTCTAATGTTTGCTTCATGTTCCTTGATCCTTACCTGAAATGATCGTCCGGTTTCCCCAATGTAACACTTGTCGCATGAGCAAGAGACCTTGTAGATGCCTTTTCCTTGTTGGTCTATGGGGTCCTTTACAGATTTCATTCTTTTTCTGATAGTGATTAGGGGTTTGAAGGAGGTTACAATTTCTTTTCTTTTTAAGATATTAGAAATCTTGTCTATGACACCTCGAATGTAGGGAAGAAAGGCTTTTTGGTTGGAGGTTTGATCATTTTGGACCTGAGTCATTCTATCCTTCTTATCCATTTCCTTTTTGATGTCTTTGTCTCTATATCCAATGTTCTTAAAGACCCTGGTTAAGTGGTTTATTTCCTCCTCTAGATGTTCTTTGTCGAAAATTCTTGCTACCCTTGTGGCCATGGTGTTGAGAACCCCCATTTTTTGAGAGGGATGGTAGTGGGAATCCACATGAAGGTAGTTGTCTGTGCGGGTTTTCTTCCTGAAGACCTTGTGTCCCAATGTACCATCTTGTTTTCTAATCATAAGCATGTCTAGGAAGGGTATGCTATTTTTTTCTTCTAGTTCCATGGTGAATTTTATGTTCTCAGAAATTCCATTGAGGTGCTCAAAGAATCTGTCCAGTTCTTCTTTGCCATGAGGCCACTTGACATTGGTGTCATCAACATACCTTTTCCATCTAAATGGTTTAAGGGGGTATGTTTCAAGGGAAATTTTCTCGAACTTCTCCATGTAGAGGTTTGCTACGATTGGGGATAAGGGGGATCCCATGGCTACTCCACTTGTTTGTTCAAAGAACTCTCCTTGGAAGCTGAAGAAGGTTGATTTAAGACAAACTTCTGCTAGTTTGGATGTTTG
>JASDQU010106124.1:30421-52568 GCA_032191745.1 Picea mariana
GGATAGCTAAAATATTCCCTTGAACTTTGAAGTCTTCAACTTATATCCATATCTGAAAAAAGGGAAACTAAAACTACCAATTGTTTGATTTTTTAACCACATTTTGAAATAAAACAAAATTGAAATTATTTAACTACAATCATATTCACAAATAAAAAAAAGAATAAAACTATCATATTCTTGGTTGTCTAGTTGTATTTTTAACATGATCAAATATCAATTATGATCACCAAGATTCAAATCCATAGCTATGCTTCTTTCTCTATTACCTATTTCTTCAAATATGCCCTTTCGTATCTTGAAATTCATTGTTGGAAATTGAATTTGAATCCAAAATAATATTATTTCTAGAGGATCATTTCTCTCATGCTACTTCTTTTGAATCTTGTATGTTTGAATAAATTTTCTTAGACTACTTAAAGATAATAGAAAAATGTATCTAACAAAATAACTATTCTAAATTAATCCATTTATTCCACGAGTGAATATAATAAATATTTTCTTAGACTACTTAAAAATAATAAAAAATATATGTAACAAAACAACTATTCTAAATTAATCTATTTATTCCACCATTGAATATAAAAGTATTTAAATTTTGTAGGGTTGTATTTACCTTCCACTTAAAATAATCAATGTGGAAAATAAACTACATATCGTTTATTCCTCTTAACCTATGTTTAGTGGTTGGAGAAACCATTGGATCTTGCATAATACAAAATTAGTATGGTTTAAATAAACATAAGTTTAGTAATCATGGCTTAGTACAAAAATGATCTAGAAATAAGAATACATAAGTTTAACATCAAACACTATGCTTATTATGTTGGGAATGTATTATATTCTTTGTATGGTTATCTCCACATACTATTCATGTGTTGGATGCACTAGAGGGGGAAGGGGTGTTTTTGTTTTTTGGCCAATGGGTTTTTGGCCCATTCTAATCTAATCATAGTAAATGGATTCTATGGTTTTAATCTAATTCAAGTTAATGGGTTAGTATTTTTGGATGTTGTGGAATACCTAAATGTTGTATTATATATAGTCAAGTCAATACAATGAAGAATATAGATGTGAAATTTTAGGATTTGTTAGTTTTCATGGTTAAGTGTTTCTAGGGTAAATATTTTCACACTATGTGTATGTCATTGTTTTTATTTCGATTTTTCCTAAAAATGTATATGCATTATTTCACTTCAAAGTTTTAAAACTTACATATCATTTAGCAACATTCTATGCATTCAAATATGTCATGCTTCAAATTATTACTTATAAGTACTTGAAATGGAAAATTATTTTTTAGGGTGATGTCTATAGTATGTCATTACCAATTCAATGTTCACCATTTTTATTGATTATTATTTTATCATATCCATCATTGGTAAAAAATGATAATACAGTAAAAGGCTCTCAACAATGAGAGAAAACAATGAGCCTTAAAAAATAAGCTTGTCTAAAATGAGAATTTTTTTTATGGTAACCTTTGATAAAAACTTGAGACCTTTTTTTTCATGCTATTATCCTTAGTTACGTTATCAATCATGAGTTCCTCGTTATGTATTCAAGATAGTTACAACTCCTATGTTTTAAATGACTTGACTTTGATAAAAAAATTAAGAAAAATCCAAATATAGGGGGAAAGGATAATTATAGGTGGTGAAGATTTATCCAATAGTAGATCCTTTCATATAGAAAGAGGTTTCATTACACACCATAGGAACAAATACATTCATCGATTTTTCACTTTGACTAAAAGAGGTAAAGACTCATACAATGCACAAAACCCATAATAAACATATTTAAATATCTAAGTAGAATTCTCTCTAACAATAACCTAAGAAATACTGAACACTTTTTTTTAGGTTGCATAGTCTTTTTCTTTAACTCCATTCCTAATAATATTCATGTCAAAGCCCCTGAATATCCTCATCACAATGGGAAACATTCCTGATAATGTTCATGTCAAAGTCCCTCAATATCCTCGTCACAATGTTCCCATGAATTAATCAATAGAAGTCCATTATCTCTTTAATATATATGGAAAATGAATATAATGGCTAAGAAGTTTCTCTACATTAAAAGTTTCTTGAAAATATGAAACATTATGAACCAAACATTAAAGATTTTAGATTGTTCTCTTAATGTACAACTATAAATAAGACATAAATATAAAAAAACAACTTTTAGGTTAGAAATTGCATGAAACCCTAAAATCTATAAAAAAAATAGCATTCCTCCTTTAAGAAATGAATATCGAGTAAAATAATTCAATGTCCAAATAACACAATTTTGAATCCAATAAGTAATTTACTAAGATATTGATGAAACTAAAGCAAGTTTATCCTTATAGCCAAAGGATGATTTTTTCATGCCCAAATGACACAATTTTGAATCCAATAAGTAATTTACTAAGATGTTGATGAAACTAAAGCAAGTTTATCCTTATGGCCAAAGGATGTTTTTTTCTTAATTTTGAATAGGATTTTCTTATACAAAATGACCAAGATTTTTAGTTGTCCTTGTGCTTTTTAGAGATAAACAATAACAGAAAAGAGAGCTTAGTGGGAAATTTATATGATTAAGAATTAATGTTAACCATTGTGGGAAAAGAGTTTTAACCATTATGTAAAATGATTAAAATAGTGAAGGAGTACTTGGGAATAAAATATATTTAATACTAATGGTAAAAGTGAAATTAAAAGAAGGCGTTAAAGAAAATAAAGTTTAAGAAATACAATTTATTAAGTTTGTAAATCCAAGGAAGAAAAAAAAAAATTAGTTATCAAAATTTGATCCATACCTTGACTTCAAATTATGTTTTTTTGGAAAAATTGTGTGATAGAAAGAATTTAATGGACCAAATATACATTTTTATGTATATTTTGCATTGAGGAGAGAGAGAATATCTAGATTTTTATTTTACTAACTATTTTAAACATTGGCTATAATACAATTATTGTGTTCAATGCAATATTTTCAAGGTATCAAAGGCCCACTAGAAATATAATTATTCAAAACCCCAACAATTTCAGATAGAGTTATTATTGTGGTGGAAATATACTAGTACAAGTTAATTAGGTAATGTCGGAAGAACTAAGAAGTGACATTAATACCATTTCGTGTTCTATTTAAAGTACATAATGGTGAATATCGGTTTCAATTTCCCATATCAATTAGATGATGATCTCAACATAATACACAAATTTATAATGTTGAAGTAGAAAGGGATTGGAAGTTAATGTTTTTTTGTAGATGTTTAAATCTTGATTGTCAATCATAGATAGGATTTAATATCTTCATGTACAAACAATACTAATAATTAATTATTATTCCCATAATTACCAAATTGTATGTATATTTTGTAATAATAAAAACTATGCTTACCTATGAAATAATTGTTTAATGTATTGATATATTCAATGCTCTTTTTATATTTTAAATTCAACATAAGGATGCTTAAGGAATTAATATGGCATTTCTAACCAAGAAACTTGATATATGAAATAGGTATTGAATTGTGAACAATTATTAGTTAAACACATGAAAAGCATAACATGGGATATGCAATCTCATTTTTTATTTTTGTTTAGAAAAATGAGTTTCATTTTAAAATTTTAAATTAATTATAGGGTATATTTGGTATTTCAATTTAATGACTCTGTGTGGCACTCGATCCTAGAAAATTATAAGAAGGAAATATTTTAACATGTAACATATAAAAAACAGTTATATTAAATAAATTTTTATGAACATTTCATTATCAATTGGTAACAATCCAATATCATGTTTAAGGCACTTCAGTAAAGAATCTATCCAACTAAGTACACATACCATAACACATTTGAGAATCTCTACACAATTGAGCATCTCTTGTATAATTGTGTTAATCATATAAATTAACAACAAATCATCATGCTTATGTCAAATGGAATCATCATGCTTATGCCAAATGGAATATTTCAATCGTATGATTGGTATCATGGGAAACTGAAAGGCACGCTATTATAATGTGACTAAAACCAATACTTGACTTCTAAAAACTACTAGGATTTGCAACAAAAAATAAATATACATAACCAATGTGGTTAAATTGTCCAATATGATACCATCCCAAATCAAATTGAAAAGTTGACTAAACTTATTATGCACATGTTGAAATTGCTTTTTGTTTTGTTTACTGTGAATTATTTCATGCTCAACAAAAACTAAGAAGAAATGGTTAGATGCTTATTCTTGATATTTTTTTTTAGTATTATAACTTTGAATATATTGAATGGGTACATCAAATAATCACAATATAATGTAAAAATATTAACAAAATAAACATTTACTAGTATTATTTAATGAAAAATAAACATGTCCTAGCTAAAACATTTCATGTTTATTGGGAAAGTTATATCTCCCTAAAATATTGGGATGAAAGTAATAATTGAATTTTAACAACCATTGAGACTTGTGAAAAAAAATGTACATAGTTAATGCTGTAAATAATATTATTCCTAACCAAATTTAGAAGTAAAAAAACAATAGTGAAAATAAATTGAAAATGTTTTTGTTTTCTTTATTATGAATGATTTGACGTTAATAAAATAATTATAAAATAACAATAACCAACTCTTTATTCTTGAATCCAATGTGAATATATTCCAAAAAGAAACCTAATTTTATAGAAATAATTATACTAATATTAACATATTTAATATTTACATTAGCCCTCCTTGTAATATTGAATGCAAGGTAAGCATGGATCTAATCAAAACATTTCATCCTTATTAAAAGTGATATCCTTGGGTAAAATATCTAATAAATATTTGCAATCCCTATACATACATTAGGGATGATTTCTACTTGAACAATGCATAATATTTTTACTTAAAATTAATGCCATTACAAATTTATTTAAGAGCAATTTCTATAAAATATAGAGGTTTTATTGAATTCACTATTCAATAATACCATATATAAAATATATACATGTTTCAATTTGAAGTATTTAGGATGAGTGGTATATCAATTTACATACATATAGCTGACTCTTTTCTGAACTTCCCCTTTACATAAAAATTAATCTTCAAGGTGAACCAACTAACCCTTTTCCAAGCTCCCCCTCATGATACTATGTTTTCGGGATGGTTGAAGGTCCTTTCCTTTGGCTCCCCATGACATGAATATCGTGTTCAATAAGGATTAAATGACTCTTCACTAAGTACTTTCACAAGCACACTCATGCATCAAGAAAGTTAAGCAGGTTAGGTTTGAGAGATCCTTCCCTAGACTTCTGCATTATAAATGTACTAAGCTCAAGGAAATACATTATCAATAACATTGATTATTATATAAATGAAATTCTTTATCAACAATTTCTCTTAAATTTTTCTTATTATATGAGAAAATATTTATAAATAATTTTAATTATTTATGTAATATATATCAAATTATTATTAAAATATTGTATTTTATAATTTTAATATTATAATAAATTAAATTTATATTTTATTTTATTTTTTGATAATATAATAATAATAATATTTGAGATAATCTTAAAATTAAATTATTGTTATTATTATTTATCATTTGTACTAAATTTTCTTAAATAAAAAATATCTTAAAAATTTAAAACATTATTACCAATTATATATTTCAGCAATCTTGAGTTTTCTTACCACACCTTTATTTAATACCAACCATTACTTTCTAGAAACATACGACCATATGCATAGGACAAGTTGGGAAAACAATAAAAAACATGATACCCTACTTCTTTTTTTTTATAAATATTTATATATTAAAATATGTATTTTGAATAGAATATTATTTTTGGGTGTGTTATTAATGTTTATTGAAATAATAAATTAAAATATTCTAAATAAAGCTATATTTAAAATATGTAATAATTTTTTTCTTTATTTAGTAACATAAAAGGTTTTGGATGATATGAAGTCTAAAGTATTTAATTGTTTTTTTTTTAAATTTTTAAATTCCTTTCTTACGAATGAGATGTAAAGTATGTAATTATGGATTTTTTAAATTATATATTTAAATAAAACTAGAAACCAAATTAATTTGTATTTACTGATGTTTATTTTTAATATAAATAAAATTAAAAATAAAACTTTACACCCTTGTCATCAACTATATTTGGTCTTTGGAAAGAAACATTTTATAATAGTTCACCTTGAATGTTCAAAGTTTCAACGGAAGGTATTGGTCACACTATCCATTAGTTTAGAAGGTTAATCTTGTCATATGTTTTTTATATTTATTTTAAAAATATTAGAGATTTTATTAAGAGGGATTGGAAGCATAGAAGAAGAACAATTTTCCTTACATTTGGTTTTAAGAAAAATACTTTTGAATCAATATATATGGTTGAAGATTTTAAACATTGATGTAAAAAATATTTATATAACAATATGTTATTTGATGTTTATTAATTCTACCTTTTATAGTAAGAGTAATTTAAAATACTTTTGAATCAATATATATGGTTGAAGATTTTAAACATTGATGTAAAAAATATTTATATAACAATATGTTATTTGATGTTTATTAATTCTACCTTTTATAGTAAGAGTAATTTAGATAAAAAAAAATCTTACAATGGTTTAGAATAGGAAATTTATATTATGAGAAATGAAGTTAATATCCTTTTGTTAGTAGACTTTAATGCTAGAAAAATGAGCAAGCAAAGTATTATCTTAAACAATTATTTTAACCATAGTCCTCTATGGTTAGACGAGGATATTGTTTCGGCTAGTATTGTACAAAACAATCTTTGAAAAAATAATTGACAATTTTTTTGGTTATGAGTTGATTATTTTTATGTTTCTCAATAGATTATTTGATACCTAATCTCCATGGGCTAAGGAGTAGTCTCATATATTATTTGATATCTAATATTCCCACATGTAAAACCAAATATTAAATTTTGATGTCTTAGATGACTATGAGCTAGACTCATTTCATAGACCTTTAACCCTAACTCTAAACTTTCTCATACATAAAATAGAAATAGAAAGTAACTATAATAACTAAAAGTACTTGTTATTATACAAAAATAAAATTGGTATTTTTCTAAAGAATTTAAATAATGAATTAATTCTTCCATAAAAAAAGGACAAAATTGAAAACCTCTAGCATAGCTTTAAAAAACCCTCTCTAGTTCCATAACTTATTTGTTATTGAGGAGTCATGTAAAAAAGAAAATAGAATGATAAATATTTAGTATGACAAAGAGTGAAACATTTCTAGAAGAGCCTACAAATACTCATAACAAGTGCCTATAATATGAAAATATAAATAGGTACAAAACCCTAATTAAAAGAAAAAAGAAAAGGTACTATATAAATAGAAAGCAAGAAGCTTTTACACATCTCTAAGTTAGATCCTAAAAAATTCTAAAGGAAAATTATAATTCTTAAAATTAATGAAAACAATAGGATTTCCTTAAGGGACAGGAATTCCTACCTTAAAAATATTTAGGAATTTGTTGGTGTCATCTAGACAACATTAAAACCCTTTTTACAAAGGAAATAGTTTCTACTTTAGAAGATATGGAATTTTGGTTTAAGCCTCTCACAAAAGGGAAACATAAATTTAGGCAAGGGATTGGGGGAAAAGCTAAATCCAGACTAATGATATTGAATTGGTATGATAGGTGAGTATATACATGAGTAAATGACTTTTTGTCTTACCAAACAGGTGACCATTCCTATCATCTATGACTTTGAATATTTACATACAGTTACAAGAAACATAACCATAAAGCATTATGTGTCCAAAATTCCCATCCTTAATCCGGAGGGGTGTGTGCGAGTCCAAGCATCATTATGAACTTCTCAAAATTTTCTCTTCCAAGCGCTTTGGTGAAGATGTATACAATTTTCTCATTTGTGAAACAATGTCTTAAGTCAATAGCCTTGGCATCTACATGATATCGAACCAAGTGATACTTTGTCTTGATATTCTTGGTTCGATTATGGAATCTGGGATTCTTGGCCAACTTGATTGCAGAAGTATAATCAACTAAAAGAGGAGTAGAGTTCACTTGTTTCTCTTGCAAATATTTAAGTATTTTCATGAGCCACACAATCTCCTTTGTCATTTCTACAACTTCCAAATATTCTTCCTATGTTGAATAATCTACTAGGACTTATTGTTTGTGTGATATTCAGGAGACAACTATTGATCGAGGAATCATGAAATAACCTCAAGTTGATACTACAATTTCCTTGTCTCCATCAAAGTATGAATCACAATATCTGATTAGGTTGAATTTATCTACCTTAGAGTACTTGAGTCCAAAATCTTGAGTTCCTTTCAAGTATTTTAGAACTCTCTCTACAACAAACCAATGTCCTTCACAAGGCTTTTGCATGAATTTGGAAAGAATCCCAAAAACAAATGAAATGTCTGGTCTAGTGGTAGTAAGGTAGATAAGACTTACCACAAGCTCTCTATACTTGGTTGCATCCTCGAATTCATTCCCTTAATTTTATGTGAGTTTAAAATTCTATTCCATTGGAGTAGAAACAAGATTGCACTCAGTCATGCCAAACTTGTTCAATAGTTCTGCAATGTACTTGCTCTAGGAGATGAATATGTATTTTGGATTTTGAATCACTTCAATGCCCAATTAGTAGTGAATGTGTCCCAAATATGTCATCTCAAAGACTTTCTTCAACTCTTTCTTTATGGATGAAATGTAGTTCTCATTGTTCCTTGTTATCAACTTTTCATCTACATATACTACATGATATACAAGATTTTTTCCAACTTTCTTGATAAACAAAGTTGCATCATCAAGATTGAAATGATTGAAATTCAATTTCAGAAAATCCTTAGTTAACTTTTCATACCATGCTTGTGGTGATTGTTTTAATCCATACAAGGAATTGATGAGCTCACATACTTTATGTTATTGTCCCTTCACAAAAATCCTTATGGTTGATGTATGAACACATTCTCTTTCAAATCTCCATTCAAGAAAGCAGTCTTCACATCCATTTGATGAATTTTCCATCCATTTTTTGCTTCCATGGAAAATAGAGTGTAGATGGCAGCCTGTTTTGTTGTGGGGACAAAAGTATACTCATAATCAACACCTTCTTTCTATGCAAATCCTTTTTCCACAAGCCTTTCTTTGTGCTTGTCAAGTAGCCATCCTGTACTTGTTATTGAATACCCACTTGCAACCAATCGGTTTGGTTCCATATGGAGGGTCCACAAATTTCCATGTCCCATTCTTGATGAGAGCATCATATTCCTTATGCATGGATTATTTCCATTTAAGGTGAGAAGAATCTTCTTTAAAGGAAGTCGATTCATGGTTAGTAGTTAAATTCAACCCACAATAATATGAAACATCCATATCTTCTACATCACTTAAGTTCAAATTATCTACATTACCTCCATCTTGTTTTGAGGAAAATATGGTTCCTTTCTTTTTGATCTCATGAGGATGAACACTTTCAAGTGTTTTTGTGAGCCATTTTGGTGGACCTTTCTCAGATTGTCCAAGTTTCTTGGTTGATTGAGATGGTGCTAAGTTCTCATCAAGTCTTAGATTTTCAATCCATTTGATCACATCGTCCAACTAAACTTCAGGTTTTGATGAAGTGGCATTAACTTCTTCATGTGGGTGGATGGTGCTACAAAAGGGGATTCTAAAGATTGACTCAAGATAAGGATCCCCCCTTAAAGATGTGGAATATCATCATCAAATTCATGATTTGTCTTTACATAAGTGAATTTTTCCAGATGATCAATATGCCTCTCAATAGTTTTTTCTTTCTTGGTGGATTAGAGAAATATAACATCTCTGGAAAGGATGAATTTCTTCTTTGTCTCATCGTAAATATGGTACCCATTGGTGTTATTTGAGTACCCCAACAAGATTCTCTTTCGACTCCTTGCATCAAGCTTGGTTATTTTCTCCTTAGGAATCAAGGCATAGTAGGTGGAACCAAATAACTTGATATGCCTCACCAAAGGAATTTGTCCATACCACATTTCATATGGATTACATTTTTGATAGCATGAGATGGGCACCTATTTTTGACATAAACTGCACCTAAAATTCCATCAACCCAAAACATCAATTTAACATTATTGAAAAACATCATGGAACAAGCCATGTTTAGGAGTGTCCTATTCATTCATTCAACTACACCATTTTGTTGAGGATTGTATGCAAATATTGTTTGATGTTTGATCCCATGTTGGCGAAGGTAACTTTAAAATTAATTTTATGTATATTCTCTTCCATTATTAGTGTGAAGAGAGCCAATGTGAGAATGAGATTCATTTTGAATCGATACATGAAAATTGTTAAATGTTTCAAAATATTGAGATTTATCTTTCAACAAGTACACGCAACACATCTTGGTGTAATCATCATTAAAAGACATTATACATTTATTACCATTTTCATAAGGAATAGGCATAGGGCCACACAAATTAGAATGAATTAGTTCAATCTTTCTACATGCTCTAGAAGTAGACTCATGGAAAGGTTGTTTTTTATGCTTTCCAAGAATACAAGAAATACATTGTTTCAATTTTCTAGGAATGGTAGGTGGAACAAAAACACAATTTTTTCTCAACAAACAAAGATTTTCATAATTTGTATGACCAAATATAGCATGCCACAAAATAATAGATGGCATTATACATTCACCATGATCAGAGAGGTATGAAACATTGTGTGTATGGGAATATGTAACATTGTGTGTATGGGAATATGTCCCATTCAACTTCAGTAGTCTTCCATCTTCTATTCTAGTCATAACAAGCTTGTAATTAGAGTCCTTTCTTATTTCAACTTTACCATTGATCATGTAAACAAAGTGACCTTATAGTTTTATGTGCACAAGAGACAACACGACTCTTTTCATCTCATGAATATAGAGTACATTGTGGAGAACAAAATATGGGAGTCTTGGAAACTCAAGTACGATGGTTCCCATTCTTGAAAGTTTAAGGTTGGACTTGTATGCAAAATACACTATGCCATCTATATTGACATTGAAGTTTTCAAAAAAATCTCTTCGAAATTTAATATGAGAGGTTGTTCCTGTGTCAAGAATCCATGCATCTTTCCGAGGACCATATGGAGTGTTAAATAAATCTTCTATTATTCTTATATTGCAATGAGCAACAATGTGATGGAAATATCTAGCTGGATTACCATTTGTTGGTTTTGCAAGTTTAACTTTGTACTCTTTCTTATTATGTATGTCATCTTTGATCATGTCCCATGGAACTATGTAGTCATCTTCTTTATGTGACCAACTCATTTTGCACCAAGTACAATCGAGATTGGATATATCACCTTCGCTATGTCTTCCTCCCTACCTCTAAAACTCTTTCTTCCATATCCACATGCGCTTTTGTTTCTTTCTCCTCTAGAATAATTCATATTTTTTACTCATGTCTTTCTCAGAAAGGTAAAAAATTTCACCAGTTGAAGAGTGTGCTTGTTTCGAAAGGATTTGTCACAATATGCAACTTTATTTACCAGTTTTTGAAATGTCATGGATTTCATATAATTACTTGATTGCAATGATTCAAGGTAGTGAGAATATATATGGTATAGGGCCTTAATGAAGGTTGTGAGAGGGAGATCAATATTCACTCTCGTGGATTTAATGCCATTCATTATGTTTGTGATTTTTGAGGCTAAATCCATGGGGTCATCATTCTTCAACTCTAGGTTGAAGAGCTTCAACATTAGTTGTATGTGTTCAAGCACAAAATGTGTGTCATACAATTCATTTAATATCTTAAAGTCACCATAGGAATCACTAAGTAATATGGAATCTCATCTCTTCACTTATTTTTGCAGAGATATTGTATATTCCTTTTGGTCTTTGTCTTTCCATATTTCACGTTTTTAATTTGTGGTTAGTATGAATGGTATTGTACAAGGTCTTCTACTCTTTGTAATTAACAATGAGGCTTCTTCTTCAGATTTTGGTTCTTCTTCTTCATATTCTTTAGTGGTTTTGCTTCTTTGAGGGATTCTTTAAATTGCTTCACAAATCCCTTTACACGGGTCGTTGAATATCAACGTTCTCTTGATACTCCTATACAATTCTCTATAGTTATCCTTTTCAGTCAGCACCATGTCGGCAATGGAGATAAGTGAATGCATTGTTTTTTGTTGTCATAGGGACGTTAGAAAATAAAAAATATAATGAAGATGCACCAGTAAACATTTCCTTGCTACTTCACCAAGAAACAATTGGAATGAATGGTGTCCCACTCAAGTTGAAACAAAGTACAATGGCATCGTTCTAATCATCAACACAAATGTAGATGAATGGATATAATAGCTATCAATATATTATCTAATGCATGTATACACTAGTGAATGTATATAATTCTGCAATACATAGTCGATCTATGAAGATGCCCATATTTCATCCAATAGCAATCAATACACTAGTAGAAAATGATACACCAGCAGGAGAGTAGATGCCAACGAATGTACATAAACAATGAGGAATTGATTCGAGTAATGTGGAATCAAAATAATTCATGCGTTACTGCAAAGTGTAGGTTCTTTTATCAACTTGACTCTTTTTGGTGAAGTGCCCTCGACATGACCTCAATTCTTCATAAAAGCGCCCTCGACATGACTCAACACGTGAACATAGATACCGTTACGGAAATATACCATGTGATACCATCACATAAAGAAAAAAAATTAGGGTTTAAGAGAATTAGGGTTTCTAGGTTCCAGCTAGTTGGGAAGTGAATAAGTTGAATGGTACCATGTGTGTGAGGAATGCAGTGACGAGCACATGATCTCTTCAAACGATGAAACTGTGAGAAAATATTTTGGTCGACAAGTGATTGAGGATACTAGTGTTGCGTTGAGGAATCAATACAACCCGAGAAGTTCCTTCGATACCAATTTTCATTTGAGTGCAACTCGTCTAGGGTTAGGGTTTCAACCGATGACTAGAAGAATTCCACCAACCTTACGATATGAATGGTTTACATTGGTTTTAACAAATTAATGCACATAACGATAACGATAAGAGAATCAATCAGAGGTTGATTGTAAGGCATGATGGAAAAACAGGATATAGAGATGTTTTGTCTATGGAAGTGAAACACTTAGAGATAGAAAGAGACATTTTATGTTCACTAAGGGAAAGGAAACACCAAAATAAATCATGGAGTTATCGTGGCTTTGGTATCACTATTTGGCCACGGATTTGCAGAAATGATAGCTCTACACTAAAGATCTTACATTAGTATGATAGGTGAATATATACATGAGTAAATAACTCTTGGTTGTTGGTTATGTGTTATATTCTTTGAAAAACAAATTTCTCAAGAAACATGTCTCCTTTTTTTCCTAGTTTTTCGTGTCGCCTAGATTTTTGTGTCTATTGTTGGGCAATTTTCGAGACATGGTTTTTTTCGGATGGTTTTCTATTTTAGGTTAAGGAATTAGGGTTGTTGAGTAATCCAAGTCATTGGATTAGGTTTTTGGATGTCATTGGCTCATATATGTATATTGTATTGTAAAAAATGTATGATGTGAATGAATATAGAATATGTTGGTTTTCTAGCTTTAGGTTTCCACCGGAAAGCTCTCTATGTAATGCACATGTATTTTCCATTGTATATTTTTTGTTCTTTTACTGAATTATTTTTGTAGTAAATAATTGTACAAGGTTAAAATCTACATTTGGTAGCAGAGGAATTATCGGCTTCATGGGCACGCCTTTGTGGTCAAGGGTTTGCATCAAGCTTGGTTATTTTCTCCTTGGGAATCAAGGCATAGTAGGTGGAACCAAATACCTTGAGATGCCTCACCGAAGGAATGTGTCCATACCACATTTCATATGGATTTTTTTTTTTGATAGCATGAGATGGGCACCTATTTTTGACATAAACTGCACATAAAATTCCATCAACCCAAAACATCAATTTAACATTATTGAAAAACATCATGAAACAAACCATGTTTAGGAGTGTCCTATTCATTCGTTCAACTACACTTGTTGAGGATTGTATGCAAATATTGTTTGATGTGTGATCCCATGTTGGCTAAGGTAACTTTAAAATTAATTTTATGTATATTCTCTTCCATTATTAGTGTGAAGAGAGCCAATGTGAGAATGAGATTCATTTTGAATCGATACATGAAAATTGTTAAATGTTTCAAAATATTGAGATTTATCTTGCAACACATCTTGGTGTAATCATCATTAAAAGACATTATATATTTATTTCCATTTCTTATAAGGAATAGGCATAGGGCCACACAAATTAGAATGAATTAGTTCAATCTTTCTACACGCTCTAGAAGTAGACTCATGGAAAGGTTGTTTTCTAGGAATGGTAGGTGGAACAAAAACACAATTTTTTCTCAACAAACAAAGATTTTCATAGTTTGTATGACCAAATATAGCATGCCACAAAATAATAAATGGAATTATACATTCACCATGATCAGAGAGGTATGAAACATTGTGTGTATGGGAATATGTCCCATTCAACTTCAGTAGCCTTCCATCTTCTATTCTAGTCATAACAAGCTTGTAATTACAGTCCTTTTGTATTTCAACTTTACCATTGATCATGTAAACAAAGTGGCCTTATAGTTTTATGTGCACAAGAGACAACACGACTCTTTTCATCTCATGAATATAGAGTACATTGTGGAGAACAAAATATGGGAGTCCAGGAAACTCAAGTCCGATGGTTCCCATTATTGAAAGTTTAAGGTTGGACTTGTATGCAAAATACACTATGCCATTTATATTGACATTGAAGTCTTCAAAAAAATCTCTTCGAGATTTAATATGAGAGGTTGTCCCTGTGTCAAGAATCCATGCATCTTTCCGAGGACCATATGGAGTGTTAAATAAATCTTCTATTACTCCTATATTGCAATGAGCAACAATGTGATGGGAATATCTAGTTGGAATACCATTTGTTGGTTTTGCAGGTTTAACTTTGTACTCTTTCTTATTATGTATGTCATCTTTGATCGTGTCCCATGGAACTATGTAGTCATATTCTTTATGTGACCAACTCCTTTTGCACCAAGTACAATCGAGATTGGATATATCACCTTCGTTATGTCTTCCTCCCTACCTCTAAAACTCTTTCTTCCACATCCACATCAGCTTTTGTTGCTTTCTCCTCTGGAATAATTCATATTGTTTACTCATGTCTTTATGAGAAAGGTAATAAATTTCACCAGTTGAACGAGTGTGCTTGTTTCGAAAGGATTTGTCATGATATGCATTCTTCAAATCTAGGTCGAAGAGCTTCAACATTAGTTGTATGTGTTCAAGCACAAAATGTGTGTCATACAATTCATTTGATATCTTAAAGTCACCATAGGAATCACTAAGTAATATGGAATCTCATCTCTTCACTTATTTTTTAGAGATTATTACATATTCCTTTTGGTCTTTGTCTTCCCATATTTTAAGTTTTTAATTTGTGGTTGGTATGAATGGTATTGTACATGGCCTTCTACTCTTTGTAATTAACAATGAGGCTTCTTCTTCAGATTTTGCTTCTTCTTCTTTTGATTCTGCATATTCTTTAGTGGTTTTGCTTCTCTGAGGAATTCTTTAAATTGCTTCACAAATCCCTTTACACGGATCGTTGAATATCAATGTTCTCTTGATACTCCTATACAATTCTCTATAGTTATCCTTTTAAGTCAACACCATGTCGCCAATGGAGATAAGCGAATGCATTGTTTTTTGTTGTCATGGGGACTTTAGAAAATACAAAATATAATGAAGATGCACCACTAAACATTTCCTTGCTACTTCACCAAGAAACAATTGGAATGAATGGTTTCCCACTCAAGTTGAAACAAAGTACAATGTCATCATTCTAATCATCAACACAAATGTAGATAAATGGATATAATAG
The DNA here is from genome assembly GCA_032191745.1 of Picea mariana. Taxonomy (NCBI): domain Eukaryota; kingdom Viridiplantae; phylum Streptophyta; class Pinopsida; order Pinales; family Pinaceae; genus Picea; species Picea mariana. The sequence goes on from JASDQU010106124.1 coordinate 46,340, forward strand.
CTATCAATATATTATCTAATGGACGTATACACTAGTGAATCTATATAATTCTGCAATGCATAGTCGATCTATGAAGATGCCCATATTTCATCCAGTAGCAATCAATACAGTAGTAGAAAATGATACACCAACAAGAGAGTAGATGCCAATGAATGTACATAAACAATGAGGAATTGATTCGAGTAATGTGGAATCAAAATAATTCATGCGTTACTGCAAAGTGTAGGTTATTTTATCAACTTGACTCTTGTTGGTGAAGTGCCCTCAACATGACCTCAATTCTTCATAAAAGCGCCCACGACATGACTGAACATGTGAACATAGATACCGTTATGCAAATATACCATGTGATACCATCACATAGAGAAAAGAATTAGGATTTAAGAGAATTAGGGTTTCTAGGTTCTAGCTAGTTGGGAAGTGAATAAGTTGAATGGTACCATGTGTGTGAGGAATGCAGTGATGAACACATGATCTCTTCAAACGATGAAATTGTGAGAAAATATTTTGGTCGACAAGTGATTGAGGATACTAGTGTTGAGTTGAGGAATCAGTACAACTCGAGAAGTTCCTTCGATACCAATTTTCATTTGAGTGCAACTCGTCTAGGGTTAGGGTTTCAATCGATGACTAAAAGAATTTCACCAACCTTAAAATCTACACTTGGTATCAGAGGAATTATCAGCTTCATGGGCACTCCTTTGTGGTCAAGGGTTTGGATCAATACTGTGATAAGCCTTGTTACAGTGTGAGATCTAGTATTGATTCTTCGGGTGAAGAGAAATGGTGAGTAGTTCAAAAATGGAGATTGAGAAGTTTAATGGGAAACTTTTTGAGCTATGGAAGCTCAAGATGGAAGATCCATTGGTGGAAAACGATGAGTGGATGGCGGTGGATCGAATATTGCACCTACAAGAACTTCAACATTTGACTGGAAAAAGTTGGATCAGAAGGTGAAGAGCACAATCTGCTACAACCAAGGATTTATAGGATAAGTTGGGGAAGTTGTATCATTCTAAATCCTTAGTAAATAAATTGTTCCTGAGAAAGAAGTTGTATAACCTGAGGTTGAGAGATGAAGACTCAGTGGTAGAGTATTTTAACACCTTCAATATTGTGGTAGTAAGTTAATATATGTTGATATTAAAATTTCAGATTATTGTTCTCTTTACGAGACTCTCGTGGGATAGTTTCATTGTAGCCATATGTAGTAATACAAATTCCTTGAAGTTTGATGAAGTGGTCTCATCCTTGTTTTTAGAGGATATGAGACAAAATAAAATGGAAGGACAAATCACAAATGCATTATTTGCAAGAGGACTCCCTAAAAAGAAATAGATCTAAGTCATCAAGTGGGAGATCTAAGTCTAAGGGTAGATTTAAGTCTCCCAGAAAGTTTGTAACGATGTGTTAGAGATGTGGAAAAGTGGGGCATTATAGGAAGCACTGTAGATCCAAAGTTAAGAAAAAGAAGGGATCTAAAGAAGCTTCTTCTACAGAAGAAAATACCTCCAAGTAATAAGGAGGGGATATGTACATGGATTTTTCAAAGACACATGCAGATCATGAGGCATGGTTGGTCAAATTAGGTGCATCCTTTCATATGACTCCACACAGGGAGTGGTTTTGTGAATATAAAAGGTATGATGGAGGTAATGTTTTCCTAGGTGACGACTCGACAACCAAAATCATAGGATGAAGAAAATTAAGTTTTAGGATCATATGTGGAAGGATTAGAACACTACGTGGTGTTCTTCACCAGAAATTTTGTTTTTGTAAGAAAAATGAATGATGCAAGGGTAAAAACAATATTTGAAATGGAAACATGTAAGATGGTTTTAAGAGCAATGTTTTTGCTGAAGGGAGTTTGGTTTGGAACTTTGTATAAGTTGCAAGGAAGAATTATTAGTGATGGGTGTAATAGTTCCACTTTTCCTGATATTGGAGTTGAAGTAGAAAGAACTCCTACAGTCTCTCGAGAAACGTTTATGATGTGGCATCAAAGACCAGGGCCTATTGGAGAGAAAGGTTTTCGACTGCTACATAGCAAAGGTATGGTTGAAGGTATATATAATTTATGTCTAGATTTTCATTTTTTTGAACATTCTGTATATGAGAAGCATAATCGGGTAAGATTCCCCTATGGTGCAATGAGGGCAGAAAAAATTGTATAGGTAGGGCACAATGATGTGTTTGGACTTGTGTTTGTTCCATCATTGGGAAAATATGTGTACTATGTCTCTTTTATAGATGACTTCTCAAGGAATAATTGGATATATTTCCTTAGAAATATATCTGAAGTCTTTGACAAGTTTATACAGTTTAAGGCTGTTGTTGAGAATCAAACAAAGAAAAGAATTAAGGTGTTGAGGAAATATAATGGTGGAGAGTTCTGCGGGAATGAATTTGAAGAATTCTATAAGAACTGTGGTATAGAAAGGAAGAATACTACTCCATATACACCTCAACAAAATGGGGTTGTAGAAAGAATGAATGAGATGTTGATGGAAAAATAAAGGTGCATGCTTAGTGGTGTCACGTTAGGGAAATAATTATGGGAAGAGGCAATGGGTATTGCATGTTACTTGGTCAAGAGATCACCTCGTCAAAACTGGATGACAAGACTCTAGAAGAGGTATGGATTGGTACGAAACCTTCTCTCACACATCTCAAGGTATTTGGCTGTGAGGCCTATGTTCATGTTCTGAAGGAAAACATGAGTAAGCTATATAAGAATGATGAAAGTGTATATTTATTGGGTATAAAGATGGTCTTAAAGGTTATAATATTTGGAAGATAGAAACTAAGGAGGTTGTGTATAGCTGAGATGTGGTATTTAGAGAGATAAAATATTTTTTCAAACATGATGTCCTATCAGGTAAGGAAGAACTAGAGAAAATAGAGTTTGATTTAAAGGATGATGAATCAGACTCTACAGGAGAATGAGAATCAAGAGAAGAATATACTCATACTCTAGTATTGAGGGGATCGATTCAGGAAAGAAGGAAACTGGAAAGGTATACTCCACCTTGTTTTCATTCAAATTTTTCTTTGTCTATTATTGATGATGATCCTAGAACTGTGAGGGAGATAGTTTATTCAGAGGTTGGAAAAAGGACATGGATGAAGAAATGAAAGCCTTAGATAAGAATGGGGCTTCGGATCTAGTGGAGTTTATGAATGGAAGAAATCCCATTGGCAACAAATTGTTATTTAAAAATAAGTTCAATGCAGAAGGAAAAGTGAAGAAATACAGAGCTTGGTTAATAGCAAAGGGTTATTCCTAGGTTGAGGGAATTGGTTTTGGTGAGTTTTTGTCTCTTGTTTCAAAGTTAAATTCTATTATATTTATGTTATCTTTTGCTACTGCATTTTATTTTGAAGTAGAACAAATGAATGTGAAGACAACATTCCTACATGGGGATCTGGAAGAAGAAATATATATGAAGCAGCCAGAAGGATTTTCTATGAAGGGAAAGAAGCAATTGGTACATAAGAAGAAAAAGTCCATGTATGGTTTACAACAATCACCAAGGATGTGGTATTAAAAATTTGATACTTATATGCTAGGACATGGATTCACAAGAAGCAAAGATGATCACTGTGTGTATTTTAAATTGATTGGTGATCATTTGATTTATTTTTTATTGTATGTGGATGACATGTTGTTGATAGGAAACAACAACGAGATTATTTAGGATGTGAAAACGAAGTTGTCCTCTAAATTTGACATGAAGGATCTCGGTGCTGGAAATTTCATTTTAGGCATGAAAATTAAAAGAGATCGGGAAAAGAGGAAACTATGGTTAAATCAGAGAAAACAAGTCGAGACAATATTGCAAAGGTTTAATATGTCGGAATGTAAATCGGTCAAGTTCCCTATTTATGTTGGTGTAAAGTTATTTGCCGATCAGTTTCCCAAGACACAAGAAGAGGAGGAGGACATGTCTCATGTTCCATATGACAGTGTTGTTGGAAGTTTGATGTATGCAATGGTCTGTACTAGATCGGGAATTGGACATGCAGTGGGAGTTTTGAGCAGGTTTATGTCAAAACTAGAGAAGGAGAATTGGACAACAGTAAAAAGGGTTTTCAAGTATTTGTGTGGCACTACTAGCTATGGATTGTTATACCAAGGAAGACTGGGATTGGATAGAGTGTTGTGGATGCAGATTGGGATAGAGATCTAGATAATAGGAGATCTACAAGAGGGTATGTTTTTAACCCGTTTGGAGGAGAAATCAGTTGGATGAGCAAGAGACAGTATGTAGTGGCAATTTCAACTACAGAAGTTGAATACATGGTAGTCACTCATGCAAGCAAGGAAGCAATATGGTTACAAATATTTTTCAAGTATTAGGTTGGTACAACATGCTCTAAGGATATATTGTGATAGTCAAAGTGCAATTTTTCTGGCGAAGAACCCGACTTATCATTCAAAGACGAAGAAGATTGATTTTCAATATCACTTTGTGAGAGACATGGTTGAAGAAAGAAAGTGTTTCTAATGAAGGTGGGGACTTTGAAGAATGTTGCAGATTCATTAAAAAAATCTATGAGCACTAATAAGTTCTCTTGGTGTAAAGGATCTATGGACATTGTTGCCCTCGATTCTTGACTATGTAACCTTGTAACCCCTTGTATGCAATGAAAACAACAAGTGGGAGAGTGTTGAGTATGTGTTATATTCTTTGTATGACTAGCGCTATTTTTTTACCTCAGGAAACATGTCACCTTTTTTCCCTCATTTTTCATGTCTCCTCAACTTGTGTGTCCATTTTTGGGAGGTTTTTCAGCACATGGTTTTTTGTCGATGGCTTTGTATTTCCGGTTAAGGAATTAGGGTTGTTGACTAGTCTAGGTCATTGGGTTAGGGTTTTGGATGTTGTTGGATCCTATATGTATATTGTATTGTAAACAATGTATGATGCAAATGAATATAGAATATGTTGGTTTTCCTGGTTTCCATTTCTAGGGGAAAAATCTTTGTGTGATGTGTATATTTGTCATTGTATATTTTATGTTCTTTTACTAAAAATCTATTTGCAGTAAATAATTGTACAAGGTTAAAATCTACATCGATCTTCCCGAATAGGTGATCATTACAAGGTTAAAATCTACATCGATCTTCCCGAATAGGTGATCGTTCCTATCACCTACGATTCTTCATATTTACATACAGTTACAAGAAATGTAACCAAAAAGGATTGTGTCCAACAATAATGACATTGAAGGATACCAAGATAAAATCCTAAAAATTGGAGGGCATATCCTCATCCCTTACATTCACAATATTTTCAATCTACCATTAAAGTAGGGTTTCCCTAAATCACAGGATCGTAGCCTCATTTTTCCAATTTTTAAAATTCAGGATAAAAACAACCCCTCTAATTATAGGTCAATTATGATTAGCTGTCTTTTATCCAATCTATAGAGAACTATTTCAGAAAATAAGATCAACATATGGTTAAAAAGTTAGGAAAAAGGGGTAAAAGCCAGGTTGGAATTAGGAGATATCATTCAACTATAGACCTCCTTGGTATGCTTAGGATCATTGTGGAGGAGTGTTGCAATAATAAAACCAATCTCCTATGTTTCTTTTTGACTTTAGAAAAAAATTTGACACGATGCCTAGAATTGACCTTTGGAATATATTGTAAGAGATAAAAGTTCATTTCGAGTTAAGAGTTGTGAGAATAAGGTTGTATGCGAATCTTATTTCCAAGTTAGAAAAATTTAGGGTTGGTCAAAAGAAATTAACAATAATATTTGAGTCAATCAAAATTGTTCCTATCTGTAACAACCCTAGTTGAATATATGTTTAGGGATTATTAAGTAAAAAATTAATTAGGTGATTAATTCTCTTAACATGGTTAATAACTAAACAAAGATTGGTATAATGATATTATTTAAGTATTTATTAATTAATTAATGGTTATAATTTTGATTAATTAATTAATTAATTAATTAACTACCTATTACATTCAATGACATGGGTATTAAATTTAAAAGGGATAATAAATTTAATTAGTAAATTGGATAAGGAACATTAATAAAAAAGGATAAGGAGCATTAATAAATAAGGATAAGGGGCATTAATAATAGGATAAAGCATTAATAATCGGATAAGATAATAAATGTGTAGGTAAGGAAATAAATGAGGTGAAAGGGCAGTGAAGGAGGGATATGAGGGGAGGAGGTTTACGAAGGTGAGGATCATTATTCTACG
>JASDQU010106124.1:67150-84870 GCA_032191745.1 Picea mariana
TTAGTCATAATGTTATAGAAACTTTTGGATCAAAATTATATATGGAGTTTTGAAACATTCAAAGTTTAGAGTGGACACTCCACCCATAATCAGGGATATAGAAAGCTGAGATGTTGTAAAAGAGTGTTAATGTTTATAAATATAGCAGAAAATTGAAGATAGTAGTTAACAACATATCAACTTCTTATATCCTGATTATGAGTGGAGTGTCCACTAAAAATATTGTACTTTTCAAAATTCCATACACAGTTTTGATCCACAACTTTCTACAACAAAACATACATTTTAAAGCACAATATAGTAAAAAATACAAGATACATGCACAATATTACAATCAATCATATCTCCATGATAATGTGGAAATATGATGGTTTGAGTGCCTATCGATGGAAAGATAGGAAGATTGAGTCAATCATATCTCCATGCTTATGTGGAAATATGATTGTTTGAGTGCCTATCGATGGAGAGACTTGAAGATCGAATGAGAAGAGAGAATTCTAATCTTGAATGTACTCTGAATTGATGCCGAGCATGTTGATTGTTTGGAGTCGACCCAACTGATGGCGTGAGAGATTTTGTCAAAGCTAGGATATTGTTCAGTTTTGAGTTGAAACTCTGTTGCAAATAAAGAAAACCTGAGAAAAAAATGCGCACTAGGTTGGCGTATTCACCATGGGAAGAATCACAAACTGATTGATTTACATTAACTTTATATAAAACATTGGTCGTTATTGTATAGGGTCACCTCTTTAGGTACAGGTTTAGTACTGAATTGAGCTTAATGTTGGGTTTAGTCGGAGGCGTTGTGAACTATGTACCAAGCAATACAATGTAAGAGGTCACTTCAAAGAGTGACAAGAATCCGTGAAGTCTTGAAGTCCTGTCTGTAAAAGGTCACTTCGAAAAGTGACAAGAGTCCGTGAAGTCTTGAAGTCCTGTCTGAGTAGTGAAAAAAAATAGGTCTGTTGTCATTCACATGGTTGACTAGATTGAATTAGTAAATTTGTATTGTAAGTTAGTTCCTAGTCGAAAGGTTGGTTATAGGTCGGTTCGATAGCATTTTGTAGATTCAATGAACGACTAGTACTAGCAAAAAAGTTTTCTGAGAAAATGTAATTGAGTCTCACTAACAACTAGAGAGTAATAGAGTAATAGTACAGTTTAACTATTGAGCCACGTTCTAGTCTAGTTGTGTCAAGTAGTGATCACAGATTAGATTTCTACAATTAGTCATAGTTAGAGTCATCCTTTAACGGAATGTAAATTGTAGACTCTAGTACATAGTCAAAGACATTGGAATTAATTTGACAAAGTTTTAATAATTGCCAAAAGCATCGAATATGAAACCACCCATGATCAATCGAGAATAAGAAAAGAGATTGACCATAAAACAAGTAAAAGAAAATAGTTCAAATAGGAATAGAAGGGACTACTAAATAGTTTGACTAGTTTGCATATTCGCCACAAAGACCACTCCAGTTAGGTGATGAACATTTAGATATTGCATCATGGAAGGGAGCACTTAAAGTTATTGAGAAGTAGGGTTGGAGTACGAGACTGATTCTAATATTCACACTTTAATGACAATAGACGAAGACAATTCGACAAAATTACATCTAATTAAAAACATGGAGATTTTAAAGGACAAGATGATGATACAAGAACAAATTAAATGTTAGAGTCTTGCATATAAGAGTTGTAGAATAATTCCTTTTGTTGTGACCTTGCAGGTCGGAAGGCAAAGAAATGGTAGGTAAGCAAAGAACAAAGTAAGTTGCTTACACTATGAGTGTTTTGCAGGGAAATAATTTAAACATGACAAACCTTATCCACTACAAGCGAACAAAAATAAGCTTATTCAAGGGGTTATGACGGTCAATTATGATAGGATGTAGAGTAATGAAGGTTGTAGCGAGGTAGAAACTCAACAATAACATGATCAATGACATAGAAACTCAAAAGAAGAAAGGGTAAAAGAGATGGGAAAAAAAGACAATCATCATAGACATGAATGAACCTAATTGATCTGTAATATTGCAGAGAAAGCCAAAGAACACTCACAGAGAAAGAAAAAAAAAACACATGATATGAGTAAGTAAAATCAACCATTCATCTTATTTAGTAGAATATACAGCCTTTATATAGGATAGGTTGAACATACAATGGTTCTGATAAAAAAATGGACCAATTCTAAGTAACCAATAGCTAGAAAAGGTCCCAAACCCTATCAATTATCTTAGTTGACCAGTTCCTGGTCCTTGGGACTTGTGACCAACCTCCTAGGTAAAGATGTGCTCCATCTCACCTTTGTGGTGAAGTGTGTTGCATCTGGAAGGAGGTGCACCTTTTTGGTAGCGTCACACTAGTCTGCCTCAAGATGTGTGGTATCCTCCATGGGGAGTGCACCTTCCTTCCCAATTCATCCATTTTTAAGCCTCAAAGTGTCTCGACTTCTATGAGCAATTGTGGAAACTGCTCAGACATGGAAGACTATGATAGTCATTTATCTTGGGATGGAGGTTGACCCTTGCCACCCATGAGAAAGGAAGTTTGTTATTGAGTGCGAGTAGTGGTGGTGCGTGTATCCAACACTATGTCATGAGGAAGAGGTGGTTGGAAATCTAGAACCAACGCAGAGGGGTGTGATATTGTGACCTCTTCTTCCAAGAGGGGAGGCTCATAAAAATTGATATTGTTCACATTTACCACATCGTGAATACCCAACTGTGGTGGAAAGTTGATGCAATAAGCATTGTCTCCAACTTGCTGCAAAACTATGTAAGGACCATAGCAAAAGGGTTTCAGTATGTGATAACACTGGGACTGAAAGTGTTGGTGGTCCATGTGAAACCATACCTTGTAAAAAGGGGAAAAAGAAAGTGGCTTCTTGTGCACATCATGATGGGCCTTATAACATTGTTGGGAAACTTTTAAAGCCTTAGAAACTCGAGCTTGTTTACAAGCCAAGGTTTGCAAAAAGGATGAGTCATAGGTTTTCTCTTTGTGTTGTCGAGGAGTACCATAAGGTTGGACCTATAAAGGAAACTCATAGGGGGCAGTACGTTGATACCCAAAGCAAGCTTCGAAAGGGGACAAGCCAGTAGAAACATGAACTGTCATATTATAACCGTGTTGGACAAGATGGAGGGTGACATCCCACTGTTTAGATTTGCTAAACTAAATGGGGAGGGCATGGGCCAAGCTACAATTAACAACTTCGGTTTTTCCATCCTTCTGTGGATGGAAAGAAGTGGAGTATCTGAGGTGACACCCCAAGAGAGACCAGAGAGTTTTCCATAATGTATTAAGGAAACGAGCATCACGATCAGAGATAATGTTGGAGGGGAGACCAAAATGAGTCCACACATGAGTGAAAAAGTGATCCAGGTGGATATCCTTGGCCACCCACCTTTTCCAACTGGCTCAAAATAGTTTTCTGACAATTTTGGTAACTTACTATTTTTAGCAGTTTTTAACTTTCGGGGTCGTTTTGAGGGCCTAAATGAAGGTTTTTTTTGGATCGATCTTCTCAATGATATCCAAAGGCTCTAATTTATCCCTCTAAATGAATACCTTGACGATACCTTTCCAACGATCTATCGTGCGCCCCAAACGAAGATCGTATGCCAACGTTATGCCCCCCGGAATTTGATACACCAAACTACCCAAAACGAGGTTGTTGGTTGTTCCCTTTCCCTCTAGCCATTCGCCACTACAGATTGACCCTAGTTCATACCCAAAAATCTTCCCAAAAGAATCTCTTCATACTATTGGCCCCTCTAGTTACCCAGAAGGCAACGCAGTACACAAAATGGATTGCGCAGTCTCACCCGAGATAGATCTTATAGGTGGCTGCAATACACGGGTGTTTGCAAACTGAGACTAAGAGAGATCTGTGTTGTACGTCGCCTAGTCTATTTAACATCTGGTTATAACAATTATTCTACGTATGCATGTAAAATACCAGATCTACTTAATCACTTCATTCATTCAAGAATAATCAATTAATCAGACACAAAGACACATTCATTCAATTTCACAACACAGTTTTACTGTGGTTCACCCACTCCTGGGCTACACCCACAAAGATCATGATCTTAGGATTTTATTATGGTTCATAAATATATCACGCCGCGTGTGTTTAAATTCTTAGGTCTCACTCTCCTCAACAACCCCTCGATCCATGCGAGACTGACTAGATCACACTAGGCTCCTCAGCCTGTGATCTAACCCTCAAGATCGAGTCACTCATTCCCTCCCTACATCACCAGCTTAATGATTCATACAGTTCTTACAGTACCCTTCCTCTTCCACACCTTTCTTCCCAAAATATCCTTTCTTTTTTATTCAACCTGCTTCCAACAAGCCCCCAACAATGACATGTGGCTCGTCTCGAGCCACCTAACCTTTGTGAGCTTCATCAATCTCTTTTGCAATCGCTTGGAACTTCTCCATGAGCTTCGTTGCTTGTGTTTGGGCCTGGACAGTCTTCTCCTTGAGTGCATCCAATACCTACACTTCAATATCATCGTTGACCATCCTTGCGCACTCTACCTAGTTTTGTGCCATATTCATTTTGGCTTCCTCTAACTTTGCAATGACCTTTGTTGCTTTCTCTTGGAGTGGTTCCATTTGATTCTGGCATTCCTTTTTCTATGTCTGCGCAACTATGAGTTATGCCTTCAGATTCTTCATATCTTGCGCTCCTTTGACATGCTATGTGTTTGGCATTGTCTTCTGCCTCTGCTTGAGGTCTTATATAGTTTCACTTATCCTTTCGCCTTCCTGATCCCACTGCTGGACCTACTGGTCCTCTTCCATCTTTGTCCAGAGTTGTACTGCTTTCTCGAACAATTCAGCCGTTGTATGGACTTGTTGCTCTATCTCCTTTATCTGTGTTGTTTCCTCATGCTTCCTTTTCTCCTCCACCTTTGGTAGAGTGGTAGGTGTGAGCTACTCCCAGAGGTGCTCGATCTCCTATTGGTATTGATTTATTTTTTTCACAATCTAATCAATCTTCTTTGTCACCCTGAGTTTGTCCATCTGCACGTTCTTTGGTATTCTCTCATAGGCTACGCCCAATTTCTTCTCTAGCCTATTCGCATAGTCCTTCTCATCTTTTGTATCGAGCTTATCTTGCTTGAGTACCAATTCCATTATGTCCCGACTGTCATTTTCCTGCTGCAATTCCACTGCATCTATGCGTGTGCGAGACTACACCTCCTGTGTGACGTTGACTTGCAGTTTATACAAGGCCTTGGTTGGTATATACATCAATACCAACTGTATTTGAGCTGAGTCCTTTAGGGGTGTCTTCCCCATGATTTCATCCATGTGCAGCATATTGGGTGTAACGTGAAATGTCAAGCTCAACTGTGTTGTCATCTTGATCCTGTCTTGCTCGATTGATCCAACTTCACCTCTTATCTGTGATGCTTATGGGACCGTTCCTATTTTGTTTCCGGCTACCTATGCTTCTCCAAGATTTTTGAGGAGATGTCGTATGTGTGCCAACTCTTCCTCGATTCTTCCCCTTTGGTGCGCAACATTATCGAAATCCTCGACTATGTGATCCTGGATCATTTAGGCCACCATGTCTGCATCATCCTCAGTGATCGTTTATTCTGGGGGTGTTTTGTGTGCTTTCGCCTTCTTGCACGCACCCCCCATCTGGATGACTAGCCTCTTAGTTTGGCCTTACTCCTGTAGAGTAGCACTTGATGTAGTTCCCTATGTTGTCTCAGCCTGTTTCTGTTGTACCTATGGCGCCTTTATGTTGTTCTTCTTCCCCTCCTGGGTGCTTGTCTTGGATGTCCCCCATTTTTTTGTTGTGCCTTGTTCTGACCTGTCCTTGGTTTCTTGGGCACTATTATCTCCTCAGTATGTGTCTATTCCTATCTTACCTCCTCCTACTCTATCCCTGCAGGTATTTTGCGAATGAGGACTGGAATCCTCCATTCATCTTCCCAATCCTTAATGGCCATCTCTATGTCCACCTGTGTGATGTAGTAACACATTTGTAGCCATTGATTGTAGGGATATTTTCGCACCTGGATCCACATCGCATGTCTAGTGGATTTGAAGTTGGCTATTCCCTAATACTATGTGATGGATTCCTATGTAATCCTCCAAGTGTTAGCGATGTTGTCTTGTATGTAGCTAAGATAGCCTTCGAATATGTCCAGATTCACTTTTTTGTTCTTGGAGTCCAAAGCGGCCCCCAAAAATAAGTATCGCGCTCTGTGGCAAGGTTGGGTCTATTTGAGAAAAATCAATACTTAGGCTCCTTCCATCTAATCAGGGCTATCAGGATGAGTAGCCAGGAATAATGGAATTCTATCCCCAGATCCTACGCATCCTTGCAGTCGTCTAAGAACAGATTCAACAAATAAGGGCCCGAGCTGAGTGTGGTGCCTCGACACACTGTGATGCAGCTACGGCAATCCCGGTCTGGACTTCCTTCTTGTGACATTTCTTTTTTTTGTAAGTTCTAAGGGGTTGACTGTCCCTATACAGCTTCAGTCGGCTCCCATTGATCATCCCTATGATTTTTGTTCCTCCTAAATCCTTAAAATGTACAGCTCCCCCATCTGTGACAGCTTTTACTTCGTAAGTTCCTAACCAACACATTCTGAGTTTTCTTGCATGCTAAAAGGATTCACTGTCATAAATCAACACTAAGTCTCCCTCCTTAAAATTTTTCCTCTTGATATATCTGTCATGCCAAGATTTTCCCCTTGTATTCTAGACTTCTTGGTGGAACCGCACTAGAATCCTGTCTTCCTCCATGATCATCAATTGATTCATCCTATCTTGTACTGTGCCTCATTATATCATGTTCATAATTACTGCTACGCACATACTCGATACCAAACATTATAGTGGCACCACTACTTCTTTTCCATATACCAATCTAAATGGCGTTTGTCCTGTCAACTTCTTCCATGTGGTCCCGTATTCCCATAATATTGTTGGTATATTTAGGTCCCAATCATCCCTATTAATGTTATAGATCTTTGTCAGTGCATTTTCAAGGATCTTGTTAAAGGCTTCCACTGTCCCATTTGCTTTGGAATGATATGGTGTACTCTTTTGATGATGGACTTCAAATTCCTTAGTTATGGCCCTAATAGTATTGTTAATGAAGTGAGTGCCTTGGTCACTCATCAAAATCCTCAGGCAACCAAATCTAGTAAGCACTTGCTCGAACATGAAGTATGTTGTTGTCTTTGTGCTGCAATCTTTGACTAGTGTTTCTTCCGCCCATGTTGTCATGTATTTTGTCACGGTCATGATGTACCTTGCTCTTGTCCTCTTTGCTGGTGGGTTAATTGGTCCCACAAAATCTATTGCCCATTTGTCGAATACCTGCAAAGTTACATGTGGTCGCACGGGAATCTCGTCCCTTCTATTCGGTTTACCAACCATCTGACATACAAGGCATTTCTGGCAGTACTCTTTTGAGTCTATGTGAATGGTCAACCACCATAGTCCTACAAGCAATACCTTCTACGCAGTATATTTTGCTGCATAATGTCCTGCTTCTATTCCCTCATGGGATTCTGCTAAAATCCTTGTTTTTTCATGTTCTAGCACACATCTTCTCAAGATGTTATCTGTGCCCATTTTATATAAGTGTCCTGCAATCAGCTGATAGTCTGCATCTAAGACTACTATGTTTTTATTTTGCGCAGTGTTATATTATTGTGGCCCAGTCCCTATACTTAATTACTAGATACTGTCTGTGAAATATTCATTGGCGATATGGAATGAAAATAGTTGTGCGTTTGGAAAGTTGTCCTATACGTTTGTAGGTTCCTCCCCATTCGTGATCCTTGATAGGTGATCAAGTCCTGTGTTCAGCTTCTCTAGCTTGACTATTACCTCAAAATCAAATTCTTGGAACAGTAATAGCCATCTGCAGATTCTCCCCCCCAACACTGGCTTGTTGACTACGTACTTGAGCATTGAATGGTTTGTGAACATCTTGAAATGTTTCCCCAGTAAGTAATGTCTAAAATTCTGAAGTGCGTAGACCATAGCTAGGCCTTCCCTCTCTGTAGTGTTGTAGCTCAGTTCCGATTCTGACAGTTTTCTACTAGCAAATGCTAAAGGATGATCCAATTCTCCTGCTCCTGGCTACACCAGAATAGATCCAAGTGCTATGGCCGATGCATCTACATGTATGTGGAATGTTTTCTCCCAATATGGGAATACTAGTATTGGTGCGGTTACCATCTTTTATTTCAGTGTATCCAGACTGTGTTGATAATCCTCATTCCACTAGAACTTTGTGTCTTTCCTTAGAAGTTTCTCCATTGGCGTGGTGATCTATGCATACCATTTTATAAATTTTTTGTAGTATCCTGTGTGTCCCAATGTCGCTCTTAGTTGACGAACTGTTTTTGGTGGTGGCAGGTTAACGATTACTGCAATGTTGGTAGGATATACTAGTAAACCTTTCTTGCATACTATATGGCCCAATAGTATCTCAAAAGGTATTCTGAAAATGCACTTCTTGATGTTTAACAATATCTGGCACTGCCTTCATCTTTCTAACATCAGTTGTAAGACCTCTACATGGTCTTTCAACAAACTATAGACTATCTAATCATCCAAATATACCTCTATAAACTGGTGGATAAATTCTTTAAATGGAGCTATGACTACTCTGGAAAAAATTGTTGGTGCATTCTTCATTCCAAATGGCATGACCGTGTACTAGTAGGATCCCCATTCTGTAGCAAAAGTGGTCTTGTATCTGTCTTCTGGTGCTATCTTGATCTGATGGTATCCAGAAAATCCATTGGGGAATGAATACAATTCCTATCCTCCTATGTTCTCCAACAACTCATCCGTGAAAGGCATAGATAAAGGGTCATGTAGGCACACATCATTCAGCTTCCTCAATTCAATGCATATTCTTATCCTGCCTTGTTTTTTCTCCTGAACTACCATCGTTCTTATCCATTGTGATTCTTCCACAAATTCTATGATTCCAGCCTCCAACATCCTATCGATCTCATATTTGACTTTTTTATTATATATCGGATTTAGTCTATATGGTCGATGTCTGATCGGTCTTGCCTCAACTCTGAGTGGTATATTCATTTCCCCTAGATCTCCTTCTATTCCCTTCATTTATGTGAACATTGTGGGGAACAGTTCATTGTACTCGCACAGGAACTCTGTTTTGCTTTCCACCATTTTCTCATCCGATTAGTCTCCAATGATGGAAATTTTGGGATTCTCAACTATCCCAATGTTGAATTTCTTTACCTTGATTGGCGTTGTAATTACTTCAGATTCTAGAGGTGGAACTTCCACTTCTCTTTCACCTTCAACTTCCTCAATCTGAATATCACATGGATCATCTTCATTAGGTACTTCTTCCTGCACAAGGTAGCATGACAACAGTTCTTTCACTATCTGTCTATTCTGCTATTGTTCTTTCATTATGAGTTCAACTTCTGGTTCCTTAATGAATATCACCCCTCTTATTTTTTTAAGGCCTATGTCTATGTTGGGGTTCTCATGCTCAAATGAGAAAGTGACTGTAAATTTTTGTTGTAGTATTGGTCAGCTTGTAGTTTCTCTACGGATTTCTTGGTCCGTATACCAGTTTGTTGGGATTCCCTCTAATGTGTGTATGAAATGATGAGGCCATTCCTTTGGGGGTGTCATTTTCCACAACACTCTACACTTATCCAAGTGTTCCATTGGTGCTCCCTGTCAATCATATTTATGTTGTTGGTTTCTTCTTTGTTCTATACCAAACCTAATGCGCAGTAACTGATTACATTGGTACCAGTCCTTAATTTTTTCTTTGTGTGCGCCCTACCATCTTGCAGGTGTGGCCTTGAGTGCTATATTTAGTGCTAAGAGTCTATGATTTTCTAACACTTCATCTTTGTAATGTGTCAAGAATGCTTCTAGATCAAGTACCCCATGGAAGCTCGGTGTTTCCCTTATCTTCGTACCTACCCATCTTACTGCGCGGTCTATTCTTGCACATCTTGTTGTGGAAACTTCGTGTAGCCTCTGTTTCCAGTTCTCTAAACCTGTATCTGAGTCTGTCGCACATGAGGTGATTCTCTACAGACTGAGTATCCCATATACATTTGGGTTTACGTAATCCTCATCTTGTGCAATTTTTTTGTACAACTGCCTAATTTTCTCCAAGTCCAAGAAAGTAGGCTCAATGAACCTTTCCCAATCTGATGGGTCTAATGGTGCAATGACCCTGTATTCTCCTGAATCGAAGGTCTTTTTTCATGTCTTTAAGTTGATTATGGCCTGGTTATCAAACACCCAATCCAATCCGAGCAATGTTGGGTAAGGTGTTGTGTCATCCACTATCTCTATTACTTCGAAGTCAACTTTAGTGCGCACTCCATCCAGATCTATTGTCACTCCTTTCATCCGCCCTATTGGAAAAACTTTGTGTTGGTTTGTTAGTTTCAGCTGAACGAGTGAATATCCTAATGTTGTTTCTCCCATACATTTTCATGTCTTCTTGGGTAATACATTGACTTTGGATCCTAGATCCAGTATGATACCTCCCATGTTGAAATCTCCAATGTTGGCATTCAGCCTGAACTCCCTACTTGTTCTTCTGCATATCTAGGTCATTAAGTGTTTTTTGTTCTAGATTTCCTTTTGTCTCTACGCTACATATTTCTAGCATATTTTGTAATACTTTGACAAAGTATGGATCATTTAGTAATTTTACACATGATCGCAAAAATTCTTTGATTGTACTTACTTGTCCCAGGGGCTGCATTCCTTTGGTATGATCCAACGATGGAGGCATCTTGTACTCTGGTACTTCCTTACTATGTTGCATAGTTGAGGCCGATGCAATGTCAGGCTTCATAAATTCTTTTCTACCTTGCTTAAATATCTCCTTCTCAGTCTGCACGTCAAATTGCTTCCTTGGTTCAACATGCTTCTTCACCCATTGGTGTTGTATTGGCTCTTCTCGTACTGCATCGTTTCCTATTTTAGCTCCTCTGTGTTTAACTATGTTTATGTTTCTTCCTTCATCCCTCGCTTCTGCTAAAATCCATTGAACATTTTGATTGTTCTGATTCCTCTTTTCCTGGATCTTCCCTAATAATGTAGGACATTCTTCTGTGTCATTATCCTATGCGCGACATTACATACAAGTCATTGGTGGAAGTGGACATTCTCTTGCATAGTTTCATGGTTGTTGACAATTGTGACATACCACTAGTCCTCTACCTCTTCCAAAGCCTCCTCTTGCTCATCCTCCACCTCTGTTGCCAACTCGATCCCCTCACAATGCGTTATACTAAGGCGCCTAGTTATATTGCGTAGTATTGTTGTGGGGTTGTGTTGTGTTGTATTGTGGCTGTGTTGTGTTATATGTTTGCTGCACATTATTATATTGATGTTGCACAGTGTTTTATGGGGCTGGTACCTGGTTAAATTAAGGTGTGGCTTGCTCGATCATCAGTTTTGCCTGCACCTTATATGCATATGATGTCCTCTCTCTCATCAACTCCATGGTTCTACAGTATTTGTCATCATGGGCTACTGACCTGCAAAAGTTGCAATATGAACTTTTTCGGACTGCCTGGTACTTCTGCATCATTGGGAAATTACATGGATCGTGGCCCTATTTCTTGTATATATCACACCATAGTCCTCCTTTGGGTAACGCATTTGGCATTCTTGCTTCCATGTACTGCTCAAATGTTGGACATTCATTCTTATTGTGTCCTTCTGTCCTACATGTGGTACACTAAACAACTTCTCTTTTGTCCTTGCTTTTGTTCTGGTTTAGCTGGAAAGTTAAGTTCTTCAAATCCTCCTTCAACTCTTCCATGGCTGGGTCTGTCTTCTGATATTGGTTTTCTTCCAGTTGTAGGGTTGTCTGCAGAGCCTCTACCCGCGTCTAAAAATTATGTTGTCGCAGTGGATATTTTAAGTGTGGTAATAGTGAATTGACAAACAGGTGCCTGTGTTGCATATCTGTCATGATATATTTCAACTTTCCTTTTAGTCTCTTGAATCTTTGGTCAATCTCCCAAATGGATTCTCTCAGTTTCTATCTAATTTCTATCATCTCGTTCATGTATTGGTCCTCTGAAATTGGCTTTTTAAACTCATTTACAAACAACTTCTTATTATCCGCAATCGTTATCGTTGTCCTTGGTTGATTGTTTGTGGCTAAAATCATATACCAATCTAGTACATGATCCATTAGTGTGATAGCTAACTGTGCAAGTTTAGTTTCCTCATCTGTGATCTATTTTGCTTCTCATATCTTTTCATAGATAAACAGGTGCTTCTCTTGGTCCTCCGACGCTTCTCCTTTGAATTCTGGTAACTTGATGGTGGGATCATGCCCTTCCATTATGAATGATAAACTACTACCTCTGCATGGTGTAGATACTTGACTAATGCTTTCTGAACTGGCTCCCCCAGTTTTTGTCCCTTGTGTATATGTGCTTCCTGTTGTCTTCCTTCTCCCAAAATTTGGTTTTCTAAATGGTGGTTTAATTTTTGCTGTGTTGGTTGCACATGGGTTTATCGGTTCCACACTGACATTAATATGGATAGGATTTTTGCCTTCTATTCTCTCTCTTGGACCTCTCTTCTTCCTCTCATATGTTGTGCGTAGGATTTCCTCAATCTGCTCCAAAGCCTGGAGATCCTCTACCTCATCTTCATCACTTGCCAAGCCTTCCCTCGCAGCTACGACTCTCTTCTTGGTGTTCACCTTGTATTGGTAGGGTACCCCACTATGCGTCCTTCCATCTGTTTCCATGTTCCACTTGATCTGGTCGTCATCCATCATGATTGGGTCCAAGGCTTCCTCCTTCTTCCTTTATCCCCTTCTCCTTCCATTTCTCATATTTTTGTCAGTGCTTCCCCCCTTCCCCCATGCACGTAGGGAAGTTTAGTTGTCTAACTCCATTGTCATTACACCTTTTTTATAGAGAAATATCTTAATAGAAGTATACAACGATCTATTATACCTTCCTCGGGCCTACATAGAAACTCTTGCTCTGTTGCGATGTATGACTTCACGATATCTACTACAAATTCTGTTATAAATCCTGTTACAATACTATCGAGCCAAAAATCTACTACGCATGTGAATATAGTACCAACATGCTATAGTTGTGCGATCTCTTCTAGATTCCATTCTAGTTGTCTAATCCAATTTGTCGGATGGTTATGTTTCAATCTTTTGATCCACTCTTGTAATATGTGTGGGAACTCACAGAAAAATAATTCATATAATTCAGTGAATACGTACTTGTCCAGATATTTGTGTGGTGTTTACTTGGGGCCTTTGTTATCTTTTTGCGCAAAATCTAGCTCCTTTGTCTTCAACTAGCTTTCAATCTCTACTTTTGTGGGATTCCACTGTCTCAAAATCCCCTTCTAGCAGCACATTATATCACCTTTTTATCGTCTGATCCGGTATTCTTTTGACACTTCTTCCATAGATCTCATGTGCTCAATCCCATTTCCTTCCAATCGGTTGGAAATAGAACCATTTGTTGGTCGCACCCTTTCCCTCTAGCCACTTACCACTACAAATTGACACCAGTTTGTACCCAAGAAGCTTCCCAACAAAATCCCTTAAGACTATCAGCCCCTCTGGTAACCCAAAAGGAAATGAAGTATGCAGAATTCACTACGCAGTCTCACCCAGGATAGCTCTTATGGGTGGCTGCAATACTCAAGTGTTTGGAATCAGAGACTGAGTGAGATCTGTGTTGTACATCGCAACCTTTCTCTAGTCTATTTAACATCCGGTTATAACAATTATTCTACGCATGCATGTAAAATACTAGATCTACTTAATCACTTCATTCATTCAACAATAGTCAATTAATCAAACATAAAGACACATTCATTCACTTTCACAACACAGTGTTACCATGGTTCACCCCCTGTTGGGCTATGTCCACAAAGATATGGCTCTTAGGATTTTATTATGGTTCAGAAAGGTATCACATTGTGCGTGGTTAAATTCTTAGGTCTCACTCTCCTCAACAACTCCTCGATCCCTGCAAGGCTAGCTAGATAGCACCAGGATCCTCAACCTACGATCTAACCCTCATGATCGAGTCACTCATTCCCTCCCTAGATCGCCAACTTAATGATTCATATAGTTCTTACAGTTCCCTTCCTCTCTCCTCTCCTTTGTTTCTCTCCCTTCTTTTCTCTTCTTCTAAGTACTACTTCTTTTTATTTCCGGTTCACCATCCATTACAATGTATTAAAAAACCCTAACCCTAGCGTCATTAGGTCTTCCATTCATGTTCGCGTGCTACTTTTCCTTCCAGCTGTCACTTTTCTCTTGCAGGCATTTCTTTCCAAAATATCCTTTATTTCTGATTCAGCCTGCTTCTGGTATTTTTTTTACACACCTTTTGCATATCTCGTGTGCTCAATCCTATTTCCTTCCAATCGGCTGGAAAATGAACTATTTTTTGGTCGCACCCTTTCCCTCTATCCATTTACCACTATAGGTTAACCCCAGTTCATACCCAAGAAGCTTCCCAACAAAAGACCTTAAGACTATCAGCCCCTCTGGTTACCCAAAAGGCAATGTAGTACGTAGAATGCATTGCACAATCTCACCCGAGATAACTCTTATGGGTGGCTGTAATACTTAGGTGTTTGCAACTTGAGATTGAGTGAGATCTGTGTTGTATGTTGCAACCTTTCTCTAGTATATTTAACATCCGATTATAACAATTATTCTACGTATGCATGTAAAATACTAGATATACTTAATCACTTCATTCATTCGACAGTAATCAATTAATCAGACACAAAGACACATTCATTCAATTTCACAACATAGTGTTACCGTGGTTCACCCCCTCCTAGGCTACATCCACAAAGATCTTGATCTTAGGATTTTATTATGGTTCAGAAAGATATCACGTCGCATGTGTTTACATTCTTAGGTTTCACTCTCCTCAATAACCCCTTGATCCCTGCAAGGATGACTAGATCACACTAGGCTCCTCAGCTTGTGATCTAACTCTCAGGATCGAGTCACTCATTCCCTCCCTATCTCACCAGCTTAATGATTAATACAATTCTTACAGTGCCCTTCCTCTCTCCTCTCCTCTTTTTCTCTCCCTTCTTTTCTCTTCTTCTAAGTACTACTTATTTTTATTTCAGGATCACCAACCGTTACAACGTATTACAAAACCCTAACCCTAGCATCATTAAGTCTTCCATGCATGCACGCATACTGCTTTTCCTTCTAGTTGTCTCTTTACTCTTGCATGCATTTATTCCCAAAATAGCCTTTATTTATGATTCGGCTTGATTCGAACATCTCCGTAGATCTCTTCATTATATATCTACTCTCATTTCGTGCCGAAAATAATCTGGATCAATGGTATCAGAGAAGGCTTCTCTGGATGATTTTTTAGTGCATGTCCTCGACAAGTTCTAAGTATAGCAAGTTGGGTCTCGAGCTTGTCTCTCTTGAGGGAAATCGCTCTCGCACACCTAAGAAACCCTCAATGGAGGAAGAAAATAAAAATGATAGAGAAGATGATTTTATCAATATGTTGCTTGAGAAAGCTCTCACAAGCCAAAGGGATGAAATGATGGAGAATGTTTGCCACATCCTTCAATACTCACTGATAACAACACGCACATCTTCATCAAGAGGCCACTTTGGAGGCACCTTTCCTTTCGAGGTACAAATTAATTTTGATATTCCCATATTTAAAGGACAAATAGATGAGGATGCCCTAGAAAAATGGTTAAATCTGCTAGAAGGTTATTTATTTGTTCATAATTTCTTCGACGAGGAAAATATCACCTTCGCACTCCTTAAGGCTCTCCCCCATGTCAAACATTGGTGGGAAACTTACTGGGAGAAAATTTCCATAGAGGAGTGGGGAATATATGGGGTCGAGCCCAGTTGGAAATTTTTTGTGGATGCGGTAAATGAACAATATTACCCTGTTGGAAACTCTGAGGACCAGTACATGAGATGGACCACACTGCGGAAAGAGAAGGGCCAAGCAATTCTAGAGTTCACAAATACCTTCCATACCTTGCACACTAAGATGGGTATCAAAGACTCTGAACAAAATTTGGTTCTAAAATATCGTGGGGCTCTACACAGATAAATCCAAACTAAAATGGTGATGTAGGAGCATCGCAAAAGTCAAGCGAGTGTGGAGCAAGAACAACGTATTTTTGAGCACATGATAAATTGCTTGAAAATCTTTTTGAAATTGATGTGCCAAACCTTTAATGAAGCCATTTATGAAGGAGCGCCTTTGTATATTGTATTGGACCTTGAGCGATTCGCTCTCGTCCTTAGTAGATAAGAGGCATTTAAACTAGTTAATTCAGGTAGATAGACTTGAATTCATAGATTAGACAATTTTAGAAAGGAGGAGGGAAAACGGATATAGACAACCTCATTGTACATTGTAAGAGAAGCATGATAGTAGAAGCAGGAAGAGCAGAGGAGAATAGCAGAGAGATGTAGAAGAACATCCATGTATAGATTTTGAATTAATAGAAGAAGTTGATTCAAATCCATGGTTTTGTGTTTGTTTTCTATGTGTTGCTGTTAAATGATGTGCTCATGAGTCTTCGTTTTCCTGTTATGCATTTTCTTTATCGCTGTGTATGTGATTTCATGTTTGAGTTTTGAAGTCTGAGAAGAGGACATAATGAGTTTCAATTGTTTCTCTATCTAAGTGAGGATTCCTGCAAGGAGTGCATTCGAAAACATCCTCAAGGAGTGCGTTGACAGAGGGCTTAGGTAGTTTAACTCCTGTTCTCGTTCACCCAGAAGTGAAATTTGGGTTACTGGAGACGTGCCAAGGGGTGCACAGGCTAAGGAGAGTTTCAGTTGAGAATCTGAGCAAAAGTATTGAAGGACTACTACTGCGGGTGTGCACAGAGTCGAAAGAACACAACACTTGAAGTGTTTGCAGGCTGCCACCGGGAGGGCGTGCAAAGGGTGCTCTTTTTTCTTAGAGCCTGAGGAGTTGGAGAAAGCTCAAGAAGGATAGGCCTTTGAGTTCATTGAATAACAGTGAGGACAAGTTGTTATTGGAAGTTCGAGGGAAGTGCCGCAATTTTGCGAGCAGGGAAACGAGTTCCATGGAAAGGAACACTTGGTCCTTTCGCAGAATTCATCCGGAAGGAATGGACGGTCGATATTCTCCGAGGAGAATCCATGAATCTCCGTGAGTTGTCAGATCTTGTGGATATACAGGGGAGATAGAGTGGTGTATTCATGGAGGTTTAAGTTCAAGACAGATAGAGCGTTGACCCAAGTCATCTAGGACCATTGGATCTACACGTATATCATGTATCGGGGTTTCGTAGATTGAACCTCCAAATTAGTGCAACAGGAATTGCGATATCGCGACCCGCGATATCTCGACGAGTCCAGAACCATCCATCATTTCAGTCATGCGTCAGAAAATCTAAGAGGAGTCAGGGTTCGGTGTATCGGGGTTCGAGAAAAGGAAAGCCCCGAAACATTAGTGTTAGGATTCACGATCCCGCGAAGTCCGAAATCCCGATAAGGTGATGGGACCGTTGAATAGTCAACCTGTACGTGCACCGGAGTATCGACACATCAGAGTTCGGAGTTCGGTAATTCCATTTGCTGACATCATGAGTGACAAAATCGCGATAGGTAGTTGACCCAAGTCATCTAGGACCATTGGATCTAC
>JASDQU010106125.1:0-27950 GCA_032191745.1 Picea mariana
TTCCTTTAAGGGGGACGGAATTGTAACACCCTGTTTCCCCTAGTTTGTAAAAATAACTGGACTGGCCAGAACTGTGGCAAACTCATGAATGTGAATATGTGATGTGAATGAACCTTATGGAAAAGTTCAATGAATGTGAATAACATTATGAATTTATATTGCAGGACTGCTGAGAGGGGATGTGCTGAAAAAAGAGACCACGATGGCAGTGGAAGGCACCTGGAAAGGTGGCGTTAACTTCCACCAAGAATCAAAACCGTATTTGGACTCCACTGGCTCAGAGAACCAAAAGCGGCTTGCTGGCCCCGAATTAAATGTCTCGTCGACTGGTAGGTAGATGGCTCCTCAGGAATTAATGAGGGATGGGGAGGTGAATCGCCCATCCATAGAGCCGTCAGGCCTAACCAGCGTGAGGGAAATCATGCCACACACATCCTCGCAAGAGGATAAGGTGTGGGGGAGAAGCGATTGGGGGCAGACGCAAGGGGAGGAAGAGAACTCTGGCGATATGCAGAGTGAGTGATAGTAAAGAGGAAGGAAAGTAACCTTCACTTCTGGTCACTGGTAAACAGAGACACAGTCTCACAACATCGTGGTCTCAGCTCGGGGGTGGCTAGTGGTAAATCCGTTGGGAGTCATTGAGCCTACGGTTGGGTGGAAACGAGCACCCCTCTTAGCAGTTGCATAACCTCTCGTGTTACTTTATGATAATTTTTTTTCCTTTGGCATCTTGAAATATATGTATTATGATAATTATGCTCATAAGCTGTGAAATTGTGGATGATTTCATTATAAGAATGTTTGTATGGTATTTTGATCAGTACTAGTAGTTGTATATTTTTATGGAAAGACTATGTATGGCTTATGTCATCATGAATCGTTATTTATATGCGTACTGATCTAATTCAGACTTCACGTCTGGTTCTTGGGAGAGCGATACCCTTAGCTACCTCAGATAGTACCCTAGGTAAACCTCCCCATAGATATACCCTTCTTAAAAATCCCATCAAGAACCTGGAAGGAGGACATGAAGGTGCAAGGCCTTAAGAAATCCCTGATAAGTATTGAATCGACGGACGAGATCCCATCGGGAGATCTGTGGTCACTCACGACCATCAGATCGGGAGGAGAAACTGGAGTGTTAAGTGCCTTAACCCTGATAGGTATTGATTGATGGATGAGATTCCATTGGGAAACCTGTGGTCATGCATGACCGTTAGATTGGTAGGAGTAAGTAGGGTGTTAAATTCCTTACCCCTTTATTTTTCTGTGTCTTCATGGGTAGCGAAGAAATCGGGACTGTAGATCCCCAAGGTCCATGGGAGTATCTGGACTGTCGATTTTTCCACGTCCAGGGAGTCGTGGAAGAATGCATAGGTAGGAGCCATTCTGAGCCGTCAGATCTTGGCTGGAAAACCTGACAGTCGTTGGATCTGTCAGGAGTTACCCATGGGTTAAACCCCTAGTGAATAGGGGCAAAGGCCCTCAAATAGATCTAGACCGTCCAAATGACGGAGGCCACATGTCGTAAGATTTCCCATTTTGGGAAATCAGGAATCGCGAAATCGGGAGTTCTGATGACCTTCCATGGTAGAAACCCCGAAATAGATTTGGTTCATCCGATTTAAGGGGGCCACGTGTCGTGAGATCTCCCATTTCAGGAAATCGTGAATCGCTGGATCAGGAGTCCTGGTGACGAGAGATCAGGACTTTCCATGGTGGAAACCCCGAGACAGATCTGGACCATCCGATTTTAGGAGGCCACGTGTCATGAGATCTCCCATTTCGGGAAATCAGGAATTGCAGGATCGAGAGTCCTGGTGACGAGAGATCGGGAATTTCCATGGTGGAAACCCCGAGACAGATCTGGACCATCCGATTTAAGGAGGCCATGTGTCGTGAGATCTCCCATTTCGAGAAATCAGGAATCGCGGAATCGGGAGTCCTGGTGACGAGAGATCGGGACTTTCCATGGTGGAAATCCCAGGACAGATCTGGACCGTCTGATTTACAGAGGCTATGTGTCGAGAGATTAACCGCATCGAGAAACCGGGGATCGAGAATTTGGGAGTCCCGTGATCGAGATTTCGGACTCTCGTGATGATAAATCCTGATGAACAGACAAGATTCTTTCAGAGGATCTCAGGGTCTGTAACGATCGTCAGATGAGAGGAAGAGACGTCAACTTTAAGTCGGGGCGTGAATACGCCTTAGGGTAAGTGGTGAGCAGATCTGAACAGCCAAAGTCCACCCACTCAGATCTACAACTGAGGTTTCATTCCGAAGGCCCCGTGCTATTCTGCCTTTAGCGGTGGGGGGGGGTCCGGATCGAACGAGCAACTCGGGAACGGTTAGGATCAATTCGCCTTGATCAACGCTATTCAGGCGAATTCCAGACCCCCCTTGCCATTCTACCTTTAATGGGGGGGGGTCTGGAATGGTGTGACGTGTGAAGTGGGACCTGTCTCCTGTCATGCCACCCAYCGTGTCGCATTTCCCCTCTCGCCACCTGTACTCCACTCAATCGTGCGACAGGTCCCGTTCCTATTGGTCATTTGCTAACCCTGTAGGGATTCATCCCTATTGGCCAGTCGCTAGCCCTGTCGGGGTTCGACGGTTGCAATGTTGAACAATTCGACATTCCTGTAGCGCCGAGGCGTGAAATACAAAGAGGCACCTTGATTATTTGACATGTGATCATGGCCCGCGATCACATGAGAGAGAGAGAGAGAGAGAGAAAGAGCTAGCTTGCGCTAGGCCTCCATAGGTAACTCGGGGGCTTGGATTCTGCAGAAATCAATGCAAATTTGATTGAGGTAGTGGGTAAGTGACAATCTCCTGATACTCTCATCAATTCAAGACATGAAGTTTGATTTTCTGGTCAAATCTAGGGTTTGACCAAGTCAAGCAGCCATGACTGACTCTATGAATTCTGAGAACAAGTTAGATGGAGCTTCTAACTTTAGAGCATGGAAGACAAGGATTGACCTCATCCTTGCCAAGAATAAAGTATTGGATATCGTGAAAGGAAAGATCGTGAAGCCAGACTTTGAAGAAGGAGAAGAGAAGGAACCACAGAATGTTGCAGCTATGGAGAAGTTCAAAGATGTTGACATCAATTCCATGAGTATCATAGTGGATTCCATAAAAGACCACTTGATACCCTACATCTCCCATCTTGACTCATCAAAGAAGATGTACAATGCCCTAAGAAATCTCTTCTCAGTTAGAAACATTGGACAAGTTATGAGTCTAAAGAATGAGCTCCGTGACAAGAAGATGAATGATGATGACAACATAACATCATACTTTGTAAGAATCTCCCAGTTAAGAGATCAACTACAAGCTATTGAAGAGATAACTTCAGAGAAGGGATTGGTGAACATAGTACTCAATGGTCTTCCTAAGACATGGGATGCATTTGTCGCAAGCATGAACACAAGGAAGGAGTACCTGACATTTGAAGAACTTTGGACTTGTTGTGCTCAAGAAGAATCAAGGATCAATGCAAAAGAGAAACCCCAAAAGAAGTACGATGATCAAGCCTTCACAACAAGAGTCAAGAACTTCAGGAACAAAAGGAATTTTGGTTCAAGGAGGAAGCCAAATCAAGAGAAAGACATTTCAAAAGCACAATGCTTCAACTGTCAAAAGTACGGTCACTACAAGAATCAGTGTCCTGAGCTAAAGAAAAGGAAGGAGAAACACAAAGCATCGATTGTCGAAGAAAAGGAACCTACAAAGAAGACTAAGAAGGATGGAAGAAACTTTTTCTTCTAAAAGGTAACAACACTCTTCTTATTTCTTGTACATATCTTGTTTGCATTGTCTCTGTGCATATCTTGTATATCTATCTCTTGGAAGATAATGTGTTCCAAGAATAACTATACCTATGGAAGAACAAACAAGATGAAAATGGATATCATTAGATAATACCCATGAAAGAATGAAATACAAATCATGTGAAAGCTATTAAGCCGAATCAATCATGAAGAGACTTAGAAGAAGCTCAGAAATTGAGAGGAAATTGGAAAAAGACTTATGACGTTTTGTAGAAGACAACAAGACAAAAGCGTGGATTCTGTTAGACAAGAGAGCCAATTATATATTGCAAAAGACAATAAGGATGCAGATGGAAGCGTGGACTCTGTTAGATGGAGGGAGTCGATTATATACACTCTTACATGAAGCAAGGGTTAGGAGGGAGCTAATCCTATGATCCATTGAAGATGATGAAATATATATATTCATGGTAGAAGCCATGAAAGACAATACTTGTTCAGTTCAACCACAAAAGAATACTTCTTCCAAGAGAAGCCTTAAAGTATTCCTGGTTGTCCATCTAGATCCGCGATCCTATGATGAAAGGAAGAAGTGGAATCTCTAGGGCATGGAATCTATAAGAAACTCCATGGACCCAAGAGCTAAATAAAAACATGAAGAAGAACACGAAGAAGAACATGAGGATTCCAAGAAAGAAAGAGAACCCAGAACAACCGTTCATTGTATCAAGAATCACAAGATTACTAGCCTGATATGAACTCACTAAAAGCAATCAAGCAAAAGAACTGAAAGTCATAATAAAGAATAGTGTATGGAAGACTTATGAATAAAAGAATTGCGAGACCTAGAACTAGAGGTTCTCCCAGATGGAGGGAGAAGACTATGATGATTACTTGTTCCAACAAACCAGACTTATCTCTACATGAGTCATTATATCATCTACAACATCCATGAGTCAAAATTCTACATTAGATGAATGCAAATAATGTTCTCCAGAGAAATTGAATAAAGAGTGTATGAAGAGCAATCTTAAGACTTTGAGGCATACCAGAAAGAGACCCTTGTATGCAGATAGAAGAAGATAACTTGGTGGGATAACTTCCAGTGCATAGCAGAAGCGTGGTGAAGATTTCCTATAAACATCAAGATGAATACTCAGTAGATCAGATCTCATGATGATAAAATAAGTTCCACATAGATATGTTCCAACTTTCCAACTATGATATACTCTATTGTTCAAATCTACATGAAGCCTTCACAATGTTCCAGACTAAAGTAAATTTGAAATCAAGCATTACATTATTCATGATGAAGTCCAAAAAGGAGAAAATGATTCTCCAATACATATCTCCACAGATGAGCAGATAAGCAGACATTTTGGTAAAGCTTATATCCAAGATGAAAGAGTTTGAGTACTCAAGCTAGAGCTCGTGGAAACAACTTCCTTCTTATTGAAAAAGGAAGAAATGAATCTCCAAGTTAGGAGGGAGCATTGAAAACATTATTGAAGACATTCATCTTTAAATTTGTAAAATAGTCCATCTTGGACAGATGCTTTCCTGTTTAGAAAGTGGATTGAGACTTTTGACGGATAGTCACTTTCCATTGTGGTTAACATGGGAAGTAGTCTGAATGTTGATGTATCATAGACAGCGACTTCCCATTGTGGTTAACATGGGGAGTGATCTAGGGCAGTCTCTCTTCTTGAGGGTTACTCAAGAAGACTGGCCCACCTTGCCGGACAACGATTTCTCATTGTGGTTAACATGAGGAATGGTCCATTTTGGAGGTTGATGCAGGACAATCTTTTCCTCTTATGGTTAACAGAGGAAATGGTCTGAACAATCATTCCTTAGGTTTTATACATTCTCTCCAGGGTGCACTTTGATTAGTGTAGGAGGAATGACCCAGGGTGAGGAATGGTCCAGGCTCAACAATCAGGGACATACATTCTTTAGGGTTTATACATTCTCTCTAGGGTGCACTTTGATTAGTGTAGGAGGAATGGCCCAGGGTGGGGAATGGTCCAGANAGAATGGCCCAGGGTGGGGAATGGTCCATATTCAGAAGATAGGACAAATATTCTTCCTTGTTTGAGAAGAATAGTCTATATATCTCATTATTCTACTTTGAGGGAAGATATTCTTTCATATCTCACAGATGTGAGTGAAAGATTGACCCAGATAATTCAATTTATATCATAACATCGTTTCTGTGCAGGTTACTATCAGATGTTTGTTATGAAGACAGTGGATATGTTCCACTATTCGTGAGGCAGATATTCTTTTAGAGATCACAGATGTGAGTGAAATATTGGCCCAAATAATTCAGTATATATCATAACATTGTTTCTATGCAGGTTGCTATCAGATGTTTGTTATGAAGACTATATGACAGTAGATGAAGACTACTATGGTGGATATGTTCCACTGTTTGCAACTATACGTTTTTGATCAAGTACTTGTGTGTTACTTGGTGTGGTAGTGAACCGCTGGATTGTAGTTATGTACTACTACGGATAGACAAAGTTGTGTTCTATTTCTGTTCTAACTGCCTTGAAGACTATCAGTAGTTTATTGAAAATAATCACCATCCAGACGAATGATGAGCAAAGATTTTCTAAACGGAAATTGGTTTAGAACATTTACTCTTCTAGATTATAAGAGTGGCTCTTATATCACTCTATGGTGTGAGTAACTTATCCAACATCATGTCTAATTACTCAGATGAAGTATAGTTTTGAGATATGATGCATCTGATGGTGATGGTGATGCTCATGATCTAGTCATGAGATAGTCTAGATGACTATATTGATGCTACCGGGTAAATGGTATATTTTTGTGCTCAAGACCATTACCTATAATACCTCACTATCTAGGAGGGAGTGTTAATATTATGATAGATGCGGGAGGTATTTACCTCCACGTGTGAACCTGACGAGAATAGAAGACTCTGGAAAGCAAGAGAAACTCCTAATGAGTTGGCTAATAACCCTAGAAGTCTCGTCGTCTCAAGAAGATCATTTATATTAGGTTATTAGCCTCCACGAGAAGAAGTCGGCCAGAAATAATAATAATATACTGAACAGACACTATCCAGAAGGAAAAGTCGTCCCCAACAAATCTGGCAGAACTAGTATAAATACAGGGCTCTATTTCTCATTTGACACATCTCAGAATTGCAGTTCCTAGTTGATGCGCACTGCAGTTACCAGTTTGGTGCGCACATGTGGAGGAGGGTTGCAGGTGCAGCTGCAGCATCAACTAGTTTTCAATATTGGCTTGGACTATCTCTTGGCTAGGGTTTGGACTATCTGATCATCTATTGTTGGTGCGCTATCCTTGGAGGAAGATGTGCTACACCTTGTTTGGCTATCTAGCCTAGGGTTTGCTTCCGAAGTAATTCTCAGTCAAGGTTAAGGTGCTCATAGGGTGGCTTAGGTCTATGGTTGGGTGGCAAGGGTATCATCAATGGTAAAAAAAGCACACAATATTCTATATTCTAACAATATCCACCGTTGATCTCATCTAATCTCCACTGTCGATCTCATCTAATCTCCACCATTGGATGAAGATACTCTTCACCTTCCCTCATGAGGTCGATTAGGGTAAGGAGGGTGCACCCATTGTTGGGTTGTTGAGACATTATAAGAGAGAGAAAGAGAAATTTTTATCTTGAGGAAAGAGGCTATTTCTGAGAGCTAAGGCACACATTCCAAGGTAGGAAACTAGCATAGAAATCGAGGTAAGAGATTCAACATACATAAGAGGACATATAGTACAGATTTCGGGGTCCGTACAGTCTTTTTTGGGCACAAAAATCGAGGAACAAAACAACATTTAATTCTTTCCGTACAGTACAGATTTCTTAGTCCATACATTAGAATTTTTTGCACCATTTTCGAGGAGGTAAAGTCAGCCGTAATCTAGCCATACCGTATGGATTTGTATAGTCTGTACAACACAAAAATTGAGGTGGGTTGTTGTGTGTGATTTCTGGAAAGTTTGGCATGGTTTTCTAGGAGGTCGTACAACCATTAATACACCCAAAAATTTGTTGTTGATGTTGGCACAAATTTCAAGGCATCCATACAGTCATTTGGAGGCACAAAAATTGAGGAGAAGACCTGTACATTGCTGTAGAAAATTATGGAAATAATTTTGAGGAATTTTGCTCATTTCTTGTGTGAAGACTTGGCATGGTTATCGAGATAATTTTTTCATTTAAAATTTCTAAAGATGAACATGCTGTAACAGAATTTCTCTGAAGCTCCCAAATAATAAAAACTCCCTCTCTCACTAGTTTTCCCCTTGTGGGTTTTTCAAGGGTTGTTGTTAGACCAAAAATCACTGTGTTATTTTTTCCGAGTTTATGTGTTGCTGATATTTTTATTTTTGCGTTAAAAACGATGTTCAAAATCCTCATGTTTCAGTTCATAAATTTGTTTTCTGCTGAGTTTAATTAGATGTTATAAATCTAGGTTTGGGCATTAAACATTGGCTAAAAAATCAGCGAGACTGAAACTGGGTTGGGGTCTGAAATTTTACATGGTATCATAGATGAGTTGAAAGAAGCAGAGATATTTCAGCAAGTCAGAAAATTGGAACAACAGTCACTACACCGGAGAAAATTTTGAAGTTTTCATTTTCAGCAGAAAAGGGTCAATGGCTACAGGTTTGAGAGTTGAAAATAGACTTGATGGGGCAACAAACTTTGGTGCTTGGAAGGAGAGGATGATCTTTTTGTTACAAGAAAATGAGTTGTGGGACATTGTGGAAAATACCGCAACACATCCTGTGGTGGTACCTACTGATGCTACTCTTCTTACAACATACACTAAGAAGAGTATCAAGGATAAGAGGATTATTCTTGATGCCATCAAGGACCATTTGATTCCTCACTTGACAGGGAAGGAAAATGCCTATGAGATGTGGGAGTATTTGAAAAAATTGCACCATAGTACAAATGAAAACCAGAAGATGGTTTTGAGGAGAAAACTGAAGAGCATAAAAATGACCAAGGCTAAAAATGTGGTCACATATCTTACCAGGTTGACACAAGTGAGAGATGAGCTTGGAGTTGTGGGGGAGGCCATATTTGAGAGTGAGATTGTGAGAAAAACATTGAATGGAGTTTCCAAACAATGGGTTGTTTTTGTAGAGGGCATTGTTTCTAGGGAGAAGCTTCCCAATTGATAACGTCTTTGGGATGACTTTGTTCAGGAGGAGACCCAGAGAGATTATATACATGGAAGTTCATCTACAGGTCATGATGAGGAGACTGTGGCTCTTGTTTCCAACAACAACAAGAAGTTCAAAAAGGGTCCTAAGGGAGGAAACAAACCCAAGGGTGAAGGGAATAAAGACATGAGAAAATTCAAGTGCTTTGCATGCCACAAGTTTGGGCACTATTCAGGTTAGTGTCCTAACAAGAAGAATAAACAAACAACATCTTCAGCAGCAGTGGAAGAGTTTTCCACCAAGTTTGACAAGGAATTTTCCTTGGTTGTGTGTCTATCCATGAGGACCACTCATTCAAATATGTGGTATATTGACAGTGGTGCCTCTCACCATATGACAGGTTTTCGTGAGCACTTGATAGATCTTACAGACATTGGTGATGTTGAGGTGGTGCTTGGAGATGACCGAGTGTTCAAGGTAGTTGGTTGTGGGACTGTATCATTTTAGAGGGAGTCTTTTCCTCCCATGTTGTTGAGAGAGGTCCTATATGTTCCAAGCTTGAAGAAGAACTTAGTATCATTTTCTGTTATTGAGGAGAGGGGCTATGAGGTGTTGTTCTATGATGGGAAGGTGATACTTTTCCCCAATGTCTCTAGTATCACTTCGGCCAAAGTGATTGGGACTAGACATGAGAATCTGTATAAGCTTATGTTCCAGCCAACGAGAGAATTGATTCATACTACCAACAACAATGACCTAGGTGAGTTATGGCACAGAAGGATGGAACATTTGAACCATGGGGATTTGAGCATACTTAGGGAGATGGTGACTGGAATTCTAGATTTCAGTACATAACATCTGGAGTTATGCAAGGGGTGTGCTTTGGGAAAGTACACCAAGACTTTTTTTCCTAGCAGTGACAGTAGAGCAGTAGGGATCCTTGATCTTATTCATTCATATGAGTGTAGCCTGATGTCTTCGACATCATTGTATGGTTGTTTATTTTATGTTATATTCATTATGAATTCTCACGGAAGTCTTGGATTTTCTTCATGAAGACCAAAGGATAGGTCTTTAGTCGGTTCCAAGAGTTCAAAACTCTTGTGAAGAACCAGACAGGGAAGAGAATCATATTTATGAGGAAAGACAATGGGGGTGAGTATACCTCCAAGGATTTCATGGACTTCTGTGCAGGAGAGGGCATCAGGAGAGAGTTGATTGTTCCTTACAACCCACAAAAAAATGGGGTTTCTGAGAGGAAGAACATGGACATTGTTGGGGTTTTGAGATCCATGCTACATGATTAGGGGCTGCCACTATTTCTGTGGTTTGAGGCATGCTACACTACAATTTATCTACAAAACATGAGTCCACACAGAGCAGTGAGGAGCATGATTCATGAGGAAGATTTTTCTGGGAAGAAGCCTGAGGTGGGGCACTTTCGGATTTTTGGGTGCATCCTTTATTCACATGTCCATTCTGAGAAGAGGAAAAAGCTAGAGCCCACGACAGAGAGAGGGATATTTTTTGGGTACAATGAGACTTCAAAGGCTTTCCTTATATACCTTCCTTCCTTGAGGAAGACTGTCTTGAGGAGGGATGTTAGATTTGAGGAGGAAAGATCCTTTAGGAAGTCACGAGGGACAGAGAGGGATGAGCAGTCTTCACCTTAGATTCAGGTGAATATGCAATAGAGTGTAGTGACACAGAGTTCAAGGCCACCAGTTTCGATGACGATAGGTTCATAGGTGACAGGGCCATAGGGTTCAGGTTCACAAGCTACTGGTCCACAGGTTTCAGGATCGGGTACTCTAGAGTCTAATTCATGATCACAGTATTTAGGAGATGGGGTTGAGCATGGATATTCCCCTCAACATGACACTACTTCAGAGAGGAGGAAGCCCAAGTGGCTTCAGGACACTTTGAGGGAGGCACAAGGTTCAGTGGGGAGTCCTAGAGTGGCAGTGAGGGAGAGTAAAACTCCTGAGAGGTTTTGTAGCTACATCGCGATGGTGAGCAGTATTCAGGAGGTTGAGCCTTCCACTTTTGAGGAGGCTACTAGTAGACAGGTTTGGAGAGATTCCATGATGGAAGATTACAATTCCATCATGAGGAATGATGTCTGGGAAGTTGTTCCTAGACCTGAGGGGAAGTTAGTGGTGACTTCCAGGTGGCTCTATAAACTCAAGCATGTTGCAGATGATAGCATTGAGAAGTAAAAAGATCTCTTTCTGTCTTAGGGGTTTTCACAGGTTGAGGGAGTCGACTATGATTGGACCTTTGCATCGGTTTCTAGATATACCTTGATCAGATTGGTGATTTCCATTGCGGCATAGATGGGTTGGAAGATCCACCATATGGATGTGAAGACTGCATTTCTGAATGTTATTATACAGGAGGAGGTGTATATTGAGAAGCCATTGGGTTTTGAGGTGCGTGGGAGAGAGTCTCATGTGTGTAGACTGAAGAAGGCATTGTATGGGATGAAACAAGCTCCCAGAGCTTGGTATTTGAGGATTGATGCCTATTTGCAGCGGTTGGGCTTTGAGAAGAGTGAGGTAGATCCAAACCTATACTACATTGTGGTTGGAGAGGATCCTCTCATTCTCTTGCTATATGTGGATGATATATTCATTACAGGGGCAGAGAGACTCATCAACAACTGCAAGGAGGGCCTTTCTTTAGAGTTTGACATGATTGATATCAGACTAATGTACTATTTTTTGGGATTGGAGGTTTGGTAGGAGCCTGGAAAAATCTTCCTGGGACAGGGGAAGTATGTGTGTGACATTATGAGGAGATTTCAGATGGAGGACAGTAGGCCCATGACCACTCCTATGATTACCAATTGGAAGAAGCTTCATGCTTCTGAGTCACAATTGGTGGATTCCACTTTATATCATTATTTGATTGGGTCATTGATGTATCTGGTCAATACCAGGCCATATATTTTTTTTGTTGTCAACACTCTCATTTAGTTCATGGTGGAACCTAGGAGAGTGCACTAGGTGGAAGCAAAACATGTGCTCAGGTATCTTTGTGGCATGGTAGATTATGGTTTGGACTATCATAGAGGAGATGGATTTCATTTGGTTGGCTATACATATTCATATTGGGCAGGATGTGTCAGTGACATGAAGAGTACTTCAGGGTGTTGTTTCGGATCGGGCTCAATAGTTGTGTCTTGGTTCAGTCGGAAGAAAAATTCAGTGGCTTTGAGTTCTGTAGAGGTTCAGTATATGGCAGACAATCAGACTAGTTGTGAGGCCCTTTGGCTTTGCAATTTGTTGGTGGGATTGTTCGGTGTGCAATTGAGGCATACCTTGATTTACTATGACAATCAAAGTTGCATTAAACTCTCGGAGAATCTAGTTTTTTATGACAGGTCTAAGCATATCGATATTCGTTATCACTTCATCTGTGACTATGTTCAAAGAGGAGTTGTGGAGCTACAATACATATCTACACAGGAGCAGGTTGCAGACATACTCACCAAAGCATTGGGAAGAGGAAAGTTTGTATTTTTTAGGGACAAGCTTGGAGTGGTGAGTAACACTTTCCTTGGTAAGAGGGAGTGTTAAAAAAAAATTAATTAAAAAGTACCAAGGCAAGTGTTTCTCATCACCTAGGTGACTAAGGGTTGAGAAAGTACCTAATGTGGACCCTAGTCATTTAATTTGTGAGATGCAAATTAAAAGGTGAATTTTTAATACTTAGGGAAAGTGGGTGGATAAAGTGATTTTATTTCCACTGTTGATCTCATCTAATCTCCACCATTGGATGAAGAGGATCTTCACCTTCCCTCGTGAGGTCTATTAGGGTAAGGAGGGTGCACCCATTATTGGGTTGTTGAGATGTTTTGAGAGAGAGAAAGAGCATTTTCAAGCTTGAGTAAAGAGGTTATTTCTGAGAGCTAGGGCACACATTCCAAGGTAGGAAACTATCACATAAATCAAGGCAAGAGATTAAACATACACAAGAGGTCGTACAATACGTATTTCGGGGTTCGTACAATCTTTTGTGGGAACAGAAATTGAGGAACATAACAAAATTTAATTATGTCCGTACAGTACAAATTTCTTAGTCTGTACAACAAAATTTTTGGCATAGTTTTCGAGGAGGTACAGTCAATCGTACTCTGGATGTAGCGTATGGATTTGTACAGTTCGTACAACACAAAAATCGAGGTGGGTTTTTGTGTGTGATTTATGGAAAGTTTGGCAATATTTTCTAGGAGGTTGTATAACCATTAATAAACCCAATTTTTTTTTGTTGTTGTTGGCACAATTTTTGACACATCTGTACAATCATTTGGAGGCACATAAATCGAGAAGACCTGTACATTGCTGCAGAAAATTATAGAAAGAATTTTGAGGAGTTTTGCTCATTTTCTATGTGAAGACTTGGTACGGTTATCGATATAAGTTTGAAATTTAAAATTTCTGAAGATGAACATGTTGTAACAAAATTTCCCTGAAGCTCCCAAATAATAAAAAATCCCTCTCACTAGTTTTCCCCTTGTGGGTTTTTCTAGGGTCGTCATTAGACCAAAAATCACTGTGTTATTTTTTATGAGTTTATGTATTGCTGATATTTTTATTTCTGCGTTAAAAACAATGTTCAGAATCCTCATGTTTAAGTTCGAAAATTTATTTTCTGCTGAGTTTAATTGGTTGTTATAAATCTGGGTTTAGGCATTAAACATTGGCTGAAAAATCAACGAGACTGAAACTGGGTTGGGGTATCAAATTTTACAGTGAACTTGGTACGTAAGATATACTCTCCTAGCAACAAGCTGATGAAATGATACACCCAAACTATTTGGGCAGTTATCTTGAACCTATTATCTTTAAACATCACTCATGTTAACAGGGAGTTGAATTCAATGGTTGATCGGTTAGCTGTCTTTGCAACTTCACCTAATAAAATAACTTTGCCTCATGGGCCTAATTGTTCTTTTCAATCTCTATGTCATCCACATATTCCTGACAATGTAGAATCTTGGCAGGCCCTCCCTAACGATGAGAGCGTTTTTGCTCTCATTCAAGATGAACCTCTTAAGCCGAAGGAAATTACATCCATAGAAGAAAACAAGATTCCCAAGGGCTTGAGTCCTCTTGAGAGATCATTTTCATTGGGTGATGTAGAAAATAAAGGGAAATAGAGAGGAGAGGAGTCAAGAAGGAAGGTGGGTGAAACCATCTCCTTGAATATTGGGGCACTCAAATCTTCAAAGAATGTTAAAGCAAGCACCCAATGTTCTGATAAAGAAGAGATGAAGTTTTCCAAGCTACTTGGTGAATTTCAAGATGTTTTTGCTTGGTATTATAAGGATCTTCGTGGTTTTGATCCTATTCTTATACAACATACTATCCCCATCAAGGAAATCATGAAACCATCTAGGCAAAAACAAATACCTATTAACTTGACATTTAAGGAAACTTTTCAAAGAGTTGGAAAATTTCTTAAGGGATGGGATGATTTTTCTAGTCTACTCTGAATGGGTTTCCAATTGGGTACCTGTTTCGAAGACAACTGATCATATTAGAACCTGCATTAATTTTTTCACTTTCAGCTAGGCTATTATGAGAAATACTTTTCCTCCCCTCAATATGGAAATGATTCTGCAGTAGGTTTTAAGGTCACATATGAGGCCCTTACTTGACAATTTTTTGGGTTACAGTAAAATCAAGGGAAAAGGGGAAGATGTTCACAAAACCACTCTTATCACCAATTGGGGTACCATGCCTTATAAATGCCTATTTTATGGCTTACCTGATGCAAGTACCGCTTTTAAAATACCTATACACACAACTCTTGATGAATTGATCAGTATCCATATCTACCTTGATGATCTAATCATATATGTTGAGGGGTTGATAATTAACTCAAAGTTCCAAGTGTTATTTATGGGTCCTTTCAAAATTGTTTTTGTCCTGGACACTAACTCTTACATTCTAAAGGAATTACAGGAGCATTTGTTTTCCTACAACACTAATGGTTCTCGCTTGAAACATTATGAGGGACTGATGTGAAAAGTTCTAATGCTGCTTGGTTTTTCTGTATACTAGTAAC
This sequence comes from Picea mariana, assembly GCA_032191745.1. Classification (NCBI taxonomy): domain Eukaryota; kingdom Viridiplantae; phylum Streptophyta; class Pinopsida; order Pinales; family Pinaceae; genus Picea; species Picea mariana. The sequence continues at coordinate 15,039 of JASDQU010106125.1, forward strand.
CTAGCTTTGCTTTCAAATTTTCACTATTTTCTTTTCTGCTTTACAATAGTTTGACTTCTTCTTTCTGTTTTTAAAATTTTCCTACTACTTCATGTTTCTATCATTTTATTGTTGTTGTTTTAATCTTGCAATTTTTACTTCTGTCATGATTTTGTTTCCTATCATCTTTAGTTATTTTGGTCAAAATAAGATGTTGGATCAGTTCTGCCATAGTGATACTCTTGCAAGGCATTTTTAGTCAATAACAATCAAGCTTACACAACTATCACGATGTTTCCCTGAAGAGAACTTGAATTTGTTATCTTCTTTCACTGCTGTCTTATAAAGAGTTGGTTATCTCCTGCTTCTTCTTGCCATTTCTTCATCCATTTGAGATTTTAAAGAGCAAATTCGTAAATTTTTTCCTTGAAGTAAAGAGTAGATTTTGATTGAGTGATTATGCATACAGGGATAAACCCCCTCATACTTAACACTTTTCATGAGTTATTCCCAAATTCTCAGTCATTTTTCCATTAAATCCGCTCACTTCCCCCTGTTGCATAATATTCCTGGTTATATCTTCTTGACCTGCTTTTCTTGGTCTACGAAACCATGAATTATGAGTTCTAAATCTATTGAAAATAAATTTCCCTGTGGAGTCGCCAGTTTGTTGATGATTAAAATCACAAAGAGGTTTTTTCCCACAAAGTATTGCTAAATCCTATTATTATAAGCTAACAAGATAAATAATACTAGTAGGTGGTACCCCCTTGTAGATTTGGAGATTAGATCCAGTTCTTATTTCATGTTTATACTGTTATTCAACATCACCTACAGGGTTTTACATGATTGATGAAATCTCGATTTTATTAGCGATAAATAAGGAATATTAGGTGTTGGTTCTGATTGCTACAAATGAATGATGGATAAGGCATGCTATGTGTTGTTTCGATTTCTCTAGGCTCTAATGTCATGTTACGATGGCCCATGTTATCCATTGTTATCCTTGCTATATGTTCCTAGATTCATTACTGTGACCCCTGCACAAGAGATATGTTAGTAACATCACATAAGAAGCAGTTAAAAATAAATAAAAGCAATATAAACAAAATGCAAAAGGAAGAGATTAAACTATAGTAATATGCTACTCTACATGCATTGAAATTAAAAGATCGTTTTTAATCCTAGCTAACAAGTTTATAGCTATGCTATTTGTTGAGTTATATGAAACATGGTTGATATGTGTTATGGTATAAGTTGGCAAATGGATAATTGTGATATGGGTGGCATGTTTGACAAGTTATGGATGTTAATTCCAATGCATGGTTTAATTGAATGTGTTAATGGGAGGCTGGATGGCATGTACTAAGGAATTGAATGAGTGGGGGTGGAGGCGACGTGCATTTACTACACGTCACTCCTACTCCTTCCATTGGCTACCACCCTAGTTAGGCTAATGTTCAATTGTGTTTTGATGTGGTTAGGCTCTAACTTTCAAGCAGAGGAAGAACAGCTTGGCCAAGCTCGTGTTATTAAGGTGCTTTTGGTTACAGGTATGTCTTTTCGCCATCCATGAACCTGCTCTGGTTATGAAATAGATATTGGCTTGGGATGTATGGGTCTGTGTTTTCCTTAAGACCGACAACTGTGTAAATTTGTGATATTTTTCTAGAATGAATCGTTGGTATGGTTTTCATTGTAAAAAATGATTGAAGTCACAGCGTTATTGATCATTTTGAGTGTTAGAATCCATGAAGGCCCTATGTCATCTTTATTGGTCTTGGTTGAAGGGTTTTTATTCTGTCCAAATTGGCTATCTCCACGTTTTCTTATCACCATACCTAGTCATTTGTTGTTATGGGGTTTACTGGGTTTGAAACGCCTTGTGTCACCGCGTGTTGTTTCACTTGGGTATGGGTTTGTTCATAATACTGATGGTTGCGTAGTGGTTTATATTTCTTTTCCTCAACTTTGTTTTATATCAGCATTGTTATTTGGTTGATTGGGAGAGCCACGAGGGTTATACCCTATGTTTTCTAAGTGTTGTTACAAGGCCAAAATGGAGCCTTTGCTCCTCTGTTCATAGCCTCTCATGTCTCGTGAACTGTCACCCTGTCAATGAAGTCATTGGTGGTATACCCTGTGTGTGTTTCGTTGGTCTCGAAGGTTCTCACCCGATGATGGGAGTCGACTCCAGTCTCCCTGTGTTGGTCTACAAAGAAAACCCTTGATTTCTCAATCCCAGGGTTTGATAGAGGGAACGGTGATGGCTTGTCGAGTATGCTATTGGTTGTTATGGGTTGTTTGGTATTGTCAACAATGTTTGATTTGTGGCTCGTCTCTGTTGATTATGTTGATAGTGGTGTTGGTTGAGGTATTTAGTCACTGCATTAGTTATTATGACAATCCAATTGATAAACTCATCATGGTAATTTGCTTGATTGGAGAATTGGATTGAATGCACAATCTTTGTCTCTTACATTGTAATTGTTGAATTGTTAACCCAACATTAGTTTACAATTGATTAATGCACAATGATTCTTCATGCGTGATGCATGGGGATGTGTGGCATTCCTACAACATGTTAAGTTGAGTAAATGATTGATGTGATTATGGGTTTTAAATCGCCAAATGGGAGTATTGCAGTCATAGTAATTATGGCATGGTCATCCACTGTATATGCTATAAATATTATTTGATTACGTCATCAAAGAGGGTCATGGGTTTTAAATATGCTTTTTGCAATTTGATCGATTTTTGTATGAGATCAGGCATACTGCTGCTGCCTCATTGTATTATATTAATAGCCCAACATTGTGGATATTGATATTCAGATTAATTAAGCATGTGTAGTCACATAAATTCTCTTGTGTTTTGTTAAAAGTTATGTGTATTCTACAACATAGTATAAGTTGAAAGGGTGATTGTTGTGCATTTAAATGGCAAGTCAGGATATATTGAGGATTGTGTGTTAACTTCCCATTGTGTATGATTGATGAATATCATGCATTGTTTTAGAGATGGAAACGGATTTTGTGACATTATGGTCTCATTACGACTTAATTGTTGAACGAACTTGAGGAATGGAATTGGGTGTGATTTTAGTGTCTGTGTTTGATTTCAGGAAATGATTCATGGACAATGGTTGATGTTTTGATAGAATAGATTGGAACAAGTGAGTGTGTGTTCATTTATAAATTGTTTTAAATATTAACTAGGACAATTGGGAAGAAACCTAACTCTTACAGGTTGTTGTGGAATGCAGGTTGTCTTGTTTGGTGACACTGTGTTAAAAATATGATTACAAATAGTGAAAAAGGCAATGCACAAAATTAATTGAATTATACACGGTATTTTTCATTTGATTACAGTGATTATTTGGCTGGTGTTATTTCCTTTTACATAATGGTTTTATGGGATACTTGATTAATTTTATGAACAATATTCGCTCTCTTTCCCTACCATTATTTTATTTTTCGCTAATTACAATCCCATCACCTTCCCACATTCATTTTTCACTCCCTATTCTTAAAATTTAATTACAGTTAAGAAGAATTTTGTATTGAAGCAACTTGAAATCGTAGTTCTTGATTGGATCACGGTGATATTTTATTTGGTTTCATTACAGTTGATTGTTTTTTGTCTTTGAGCAGTAACCATGTTCTTTCCCCCCTCATTTTATCATGTTTCTCTCAATACAAATCCATCGCATATCCCAGGACCTTTTGTTCACCCCCTACTCATTGACAACAATTAAACAATTTGTATGGATTGGATTGCATGAGTCTGATATGTTGCTGAGCCAAAGTCTATTTCATATTTTGAAAGAGTTATCATGTATGTATGTTAAAGGAACTATTTGTTAATCAATTATGCATACATGAATGAGCTATTCAAATAAAAGGATGAAAACCGAGGCTCACTTTTCCCCTAACAAAGGGAAAGCCACTACTGCCCCTTCCTCACCTTCAAATGATTCTGATAAATCGTTGTTCTCTCGCATGCAATTAAGGGACGATTGATCTCAATTGATCAACAAGATTAGGCCTAAAGGCTCCACACAACCTAAGGAAAATTTAGAGAGTTTAAAAGGTGATAGCAGTAACAAAGGAAAGATTGCCTCACAGACTGGAAACTATGGTTTTTAAGTTTTATTTATTTATCTATTGTTGAGAATAGTTGACTTCAAATTTATGAACAACAGGCTTTTGGATATATTGGAAATATAATTTTGAAAATAATTTCAAATGTCAATGAGATAAATTGTCAAATGCTAATGTGATGATGTGAGTCACAAGGAGGGGTGTTTTTCTTAATTAACTAGTTATGTTATGATTGTTAAGAGCTAAAGGGAGTCACAAGGGGTCCCACCTACTACTTATTATTTATTTATAACCCTTATTATTATTATTACTTTTCCCCCTAACTAAAAATTTAGTTGAGTCTTTTAATTAACTTAACTAATGAGGTGGTTCAACTACTTCAACCAATTCTAATTTGATTAAAGGAAAAAGGAAAGGGAGGAACAAGAGGAGGATAGAAGGAGAAGCATACTAAGGTTTTCTCTTTGAGTTTATGTTGAGATATTTAAGCTTTCATTCATTCCTTAATTTATCAGAAGCCTAATTCTTTTTTATGATAGTAGGGTCTTATTGTAGACAACAAGATTCAGAGTTGAATTACATCATTTAGACACTTGTTTTTCAGAGGTGTTGATATATCTTTGATAGTCTTTGTAGACTTGTTTGTTTGTGAATTAGTTTTCATGACTGACAAAGGTTATTGTGCAGAGTCAAGTGGGAAACAATACGTGGCAAGTTGATCCAGCGTTTAGAGTTCAAGTTTTGATTTTCTATCAGAGGTCCTTTTGTATGTTCCATCGGGGATGTCTAGGTTTGAGTTTGGTCTGAAATTTCTTCATGAAATTTTGTAAAGAGAATGACTCTTTGGTGAATTGGAATGAAATAAAGGATTGCTTTATGTCTCATCTGTCTTGATTATCATCTTGGTGTCTTTACTTCTGTCTCTACATTCATTTCAAAAACTATTATATTCATAAAATCATATTAAAATGAATTTTCTAGCAAGCTTTTAATTGTAAAAAAGACTAGGCTAAGCACTTGTAATTGATACTTGTGAGTTAAGATTTTATTTTTGTTGGCTATAAACATAGGGTAACATTCCCGCCTATTTTTCTTTAGCCAAGCAAAATCTGAAAATGCTTGAGTAAGATCATTTCATATATTTTCCTCAACAAAGGGCACAATGGACTTTGGCTTGTGGTATTCAAGAAGTAATGATTCAGCCCCCCCTTCCCTCCTAGGGGTTTTGCGACCTCCCAGTCAAGGATCATTCAAATTCCAGGAGCCAAATCGACTCTTCGGGCTCTGCTGAGCACCCAAAATACTTTCCACATGTCTTTTTCTTGAGCCCCCGTAGTTAAAACCGATAGCAAGGGTCCATATAACACCCACGGAGCCCTCCAAGAGACTATGGGCCAAAACCGTGGGCCAATCTACAGCTTCCCAAAGAATTCAGGACTGTTTAATTCCCCTTGATGTAGACCCACACCGATTCAAACCTCTCGGGTGTTTCCTCTAAGCCCCTTTCTCTTAAACTTCAATAAAATCAAGTTTGGGCCCTAGATCCATTTTTCTTGGCCAAGATATGCATATGACCTTGGGCTATGACATGATTCCAAGACAACAGGCGCTAACCATAACACTCTACTTCGACGCTCTAGAGCTCTAGGTGATTCAACCTTACTTCACACCTTTTCCCCCGAATACATAATCTCGGGAACTTGTCGAAATAATGGAGCATTGAACAACTACATGGATCAACGATGCACAATGCTCATTGAAATCGATGGCAGTGAGTACATTTGAAAATTCAGGCTTCAACAAGTCTTCTCGCTCCAACCTACGATGCTTTCGGAGTATCAAACCTCTGGATCTCAGGATCCGATGATACCTGTTCCCCACAAATAAACGATGAGGATTTTCTCCGTGACTCTGGCTCTTCGGGAGTCGGGTTACCTTCACACTCGTGCTCTCTAGTTCATCCAGAGCGGTCTTCCTCCAGAGCATGTGATATCTCGCCACATGTCCCTCGCAATGGACGGCTTAGATGGTCTCTGATGTTTAGAGCTTCGACAATTTCCTACTCCTGCGCACTTCTACCCTCTATATTCTCCCAGAGTGGTGAGTCTCTAGACTTCCATATCTAATGCAGCATGTCTACCACTTTGGATGGCTCCGATGAGTTTCAGATTTTAGAGCGTTGGGAAATTGGAAACCCTTAGCACTCGCTTCCTCCCAAATGGTTAGTCCTCTGAACCACCTTAATCCACTGACACGTTGCTTCGCCAATGAACGACCTCGATTTAATTCGGGCCTCGAGACTTCGACAATCCCTTCTCCTTTGCGCTTCAAAATTATCGAATGCGCGAAGTCTGAAGTACTTCCACTGTTATCCCTCGTGAAACTTATTCTAGATTTGACAAATGTCAGACATTTGGTGAACTCCGACTGGATCTCAACCATTGATTTGGTCCTTTCAGTGATTTCTCCTTGGGATTGATCCATGACTTCTCTTGAACTTGAAGCCGTGCAAATTTCGCAGGGGTAAACCCTGTGCTACTCCATCATATCCGACGGTGATGAAGGATCTTGAGTCCTCATGACTGGATTCTGTCTATTGAAAATTATATAGTAAAAAATCCTTCCCTTTCAAAGGACTTCGGTCACTAACCTTCCTGAGATTTGATCTTCTCGAGGGGACTTGAACCTCATATGTCTTCTCTGCACACTTCAACCTGTTTAGACTTAGAAAAATTTCTAGGTCTCCTCCCCTATGCACTTGAACCTACTATCTCTTCTGAGCTTTGTTCCTCTGAGGGTTTATAGACCCTGGGTGCACTTCCTCTATGTTTCCTCCGAACACTTGGAAACTTCAAGTTATAATAATATTTCTAAGTTCCTCCTGTGCACTCCTTGCACTTGTTCACCTTGAGACTCTGCAGGTCTCTAAGAAACTTTCATGCACTCCTTTCACTCCACCGGTTCAGTCCCCAACACTTAGCTCAGTGTTGGCCCGATGCACACATTGCATGGGACTTCTTCAGACTTTTCTCTCCTTCAAGACACTATGCACTCCTTGAACGCTTTCTATGGAACTCCCCTCTATCTCTCTCAAGCTTTAGAGTCCTCAGTGACTCTCGGCCTGTGCACTCCTTGCGGGCACTCTGCACTCCTTGCACCAAATATCTGCAAAACTTCAAGTTATTTCCCCTTAGCTTCAGAGTCGAACTTGAATCGGCCTTCACAATCCTTGTGGGCACTGTGCACTCCTTGCACTGAAGCTTTCAAGAAGAGAAACAATTGAAAGTTATAGAAACATCACAGGTTTCCACCCATAGCCATGAAAACATACTCATGCATATAAACACATAAAACAGAGAAAACAGAACGAAAACATCACATGTAGTCGAATGAAATCATAAAATGAGAACACCATACATAAAACAAATAAGTATAGATAGGAACCTCATAGGCAGGAAAAACGGCTTTTGTATTATCTCTAAATGTCTATACAGATGTTTACAAAGGCTGGACTGTAATAGAGTCTCAGTGCTTCCCCTCCTCTCTTGAGCTCTCCTCTACAACTCTCTCCTAACACTCTAACTCTAACTCCCTTACCCTCTAATGAATTTTGGTACAAGGATAATTTTACAAAAGAGGGGCTCCTCGAGCCTTCCTCCCAACTACCTCATTAATTACATTTAAATTTTATTTAATGGCCATCTAGTTTGAATCGGTCCTAGAGCCATCTTCTTGTCAACCCTTAAAGGAAACATTACTCCTTACAATAACTTCTTCTTTCAAGCATATGGGCTTGGCCTTCCTGGGCCTCCAAATATTAACTTCACATTTAATTTCATTAAAATTTTTAACATAGGTCCAAAATTGAGAGGGCTGACGCCTCTCTTTTTGGGATCTGTTCCCTCCTAATGCGTTGATGCACTGGCTTTGCTGGCACGTTGTTGAGGTGGAGCGATGCTTCTGCATCAAGTAAGGACTTCACTCTAACAACATATACATATGTAGACTGGGTAGGAAGTATTGATGATAAGAAAAGTGCTAGTGGAGTATCATCCAATCTAGGCAATTGTCTAGTATCATTGTTAGTAGGAAGAAAACTTCAATCTCTCTATGCACAACAAAAGTCGAATATATTGCATCAACATGTTGCACACAAGTTCTATGGATGAATCAAACATTGAAGGATACCAAGGTGGGATATGATCATTCAATATTAATTATTTGTTACAACACAAGTGCAATCATCATTTCAAAGAATCATGTTACGCACTCAAAGACTAATCATAATCCTATCCAATACCACTTCCTAAGAGAACATGTAGCTAAGAAAAGTGTCAAGTTGGAATACATTTCCACCAAAGAACAAGTTTCATATATTTTTAATAAACCCCTTCGCAAAGACACATTTGAATATCTTAGATAGAATTTGGGAGTGATATCTCTCTCATCTCAACGGTAAAGGGAAGCACAAGCTCAGGGGGAGAAACCCTTTGCCATTGATGTTAAAGGGGGAAAGTTGTGAACAAAGAAAGAATTGTAGAAATGGGGAGTGTTACATAATTAAATAAGGGTTGCCATCAATGAAAACATGAGAGATTGTTGGAAATATTGTTGTCACTGATGTCAAATACAGGGGGAGACTATAGATTTCCAAGATAAATATTGCGAGATGGAGATTGTTGGAAATATTGTTTTTGTATTTTTGGTGCTCAATTTGGATACCTTATCTTTGAAGGAATTTTTAATCTAAATACCTAGCTCAAATTGAATCATAGGATATATGGTTGAAAATATTATTCCGATACCTTTCCAAAGATTCTATCAGAACAACCTAGCCAAAAAGTACAGGTTAGCCCAGCCAGTTTTACAGGTCAGCTCCATAAGTGAGCATATAAAAAATATAAATACAAGATAGATGTGCGCATTTGAAGAGCATCCAAGCAAGGAGAGAAAGTACAAGTGTGCATAAGAGATATGAGGTGCGCAAGAGGAGATGGGGAGTATTCTTGGGCTCTAAAGTTGTGGAAGAGGAGTTTTCTTGGAGTTTTAAGGGTGCACTATGAGGGACTAAGGTCTATGATGTCCCAAAGTGAGTTTTTTTGAGGTTGTGATGTTGCAATCTGGAATTATATCCTCGGAATGATGCTATGAGGTTCACTAGGGCATGAAGGATAAATTTGACTAGAGTTTGAAGCTATGTCTAGGGTATGAAGCAAGGAGAGGCACTAGAGCATGAAATTTAAGGGTATGATGATGTTGTGAAATACATGAAGTATGAAGCATACATGTGAAGTCAGAAGTACTCTGTGTATGAAGATATTAGATTGGTGCCTATATAGGTCTTACTGAGTTGGTGCTCAACTGAGGAGATTGGTTTCTCCAAAAGGCTGGTGCCTACACAATATCTTGTTGAGTTGGTCCTCAACTAAAGATATCAGTGTCTCTAATAGGTTGGTGCCTACAATATTTGTAATAGTTGGCTAGTTCCTACAAACATTTATAAAGATAAGTTTTTGTGGTTTTCTCCCACAAGGGTTTCCAAATTAAACTCTATGTATTGTGATTTGAGTTTACATGTATTTATTATTTTTGAATGATTGATGAATGCTCATTTAAAGTAAAAAGTATCTTATACTGATTCACCCCCCCTTCTAGTATAATCATAAGTTCAACAACTTTAGTATTTTTCATATCTTTTATGACACTATACTCCATTGCTACGTGGTTGAAGTATTTCCTTAGTTTTTGCTTGCTTGAGAGGTGTTGGGTGTTGACTTTTATTGAGAAGGAGAAGTCTGATTCTTCATTGTAGTAGGGGGTATGGTTTTCCTAATAGCAAGTGTGGTTTTATCAGTGAAAGTGATGTTAAACACACGTCCTTTGTTTCTCAGATTATAGTTTTTGGGATCAATATAGGTGKCTTGTGTATCTCCTAAAAATAGTTTTCCTACTATTTCACTGTCATAATTTGTCACCCAATCCTAGAGAAAAGGGACATGTTCTTCAGTTGTGTCTCCTTCTACTTTCTCTTTAGTATCAGTCTGTTAGGATAKATTTTCATAAATATATTGTTGGTGAAGTAATTGATTGATGACCAAAGTCATATAATTGATCCATTAAGGGAAATTATTTTCATAATGATTGATTTGATTATAAGAGAAGAAATGTTCCATTCCATATTAATCCAAGTTCAAGTTTAGATTAGAAGCTTCTAGAGGTTTAGGTTGGTTATTATTTTTCTTGTGGAAGGTTTTGAATGGTTTTTAATGTGAAGACCCTTCTCCAAAGTTACTTTTCAAATCTACAACCTCATTGGATAATTTATGAGCTAGTTTAAGGACACCCTCTAAATTTATAAGTTAGTTCTCCATAGGTTTGGTAAATGTCAAGGGTTTCTTCCTAGCATCTTCAACATCTTCCCTCCCTAGGTTTTCACCTAGAGAGAGCATTCATTTTTCTACATTTTTGGCCTCTTAAATTTTTTATGAAAGCATAGTTTTTCTAGCTCTCTTAACAAACATAGAAATGGAGGTGTGTAAGGAAAAGGTGTAGCATTCCACAACTAGTGTGTCAACAGGCTAAGAATCAATGGGGAATTTATGAAGGGTGGTTGTAAAACATTGGTTGAAATTTTTATTTTTTTATTTTTTCCCATCTTAATAGCAATGAAATACTTTAGGAGGTTGGAAATGGTTTTCTCTTACCCAAAATTACTGAGGAAAGATATTTCAAAATCATCCTAAATCCTAATGGAACCAACTCATTCTCAACATTCATGAGCCTTATGGAAAGATAAAAATAAATAAACTATATGGCCTTAGGGGATGCATGACTTATCGAGGTCAAATTTGGGTAAAAGTATTCTAGGTCACTTCGGTAAGTCATGCAGAGGTCCCTCCAATTTCAAATCTCCTTGTGAAATCCATGTAGGAAGACAAACTTGGTTAAGAGCCATTAGGTAAAAAAATTCGTGATTATACTTGTTAAAATTGAATTCAAAAGATGAAGAATGAGGTGAATCAATATGTGTTGGTGTTATTTTGTCTAAAGGTTGAGGAATATCCTATAAACAAAGTCTCACTAAATCTTATATAGAATCAACAAGAACTATTGTAGGAGTTTCATGTCGTCGAGAGGGACGACACCTAGGAAGCAAAGGTGCTATAGGTAGCTCCCCAATTCGTTTTGTTAAGTCTCATGTGATATGCCATTCAATGTTTACTTCAATTTTAGGAATAAATTCTCATGTAGGGGTTTGATTGATCCATAAATTATAAAGTATGTTCCATTCTCTATTACATACCAATCCCCAATTTTTCTATTTGTTTGCATTGCATTTTCATACATGCATGGTGTCGGGGTACAAAAAAGTATTTCATAAAAAAGGACTCATAAAATTCTCACACATTTTGTGGTAATGGATGTGATATTTATGATCCCGTGAGTCCTGGAAATAGACATGAAGGGATTGCTTAGTTTCCATTTCCAATCCATGCCTAGGAAGACATGCACTATTCAAATGATGTCCAATAGATAAGACGACATGTGGAATTCAAGTTTTTTCCCTAGCACTGTGTGCATTGTTGTTGATATAATATCCTCCAGGGTTTAAGAAAGGATTGCATCCCAGCTGAATATATGACTAGTTGTTGTGATCGTATGCATCACATGAACCCAATATTCTTTGAAGTTCATGGCATATAACTCTCTAAAAAATCTGCATAGGAGGGATACAAAAAATAAGTAAGGGGTCCTCAAAATCCTGGTGGGATAAGTACCATGTTTCCTTGCCTTGAATATTGTCCCCAGGACCCACCAATTATCCATCACTTCCCTACAGTCAAGAGGGAATTGTAGCATCCATTATTCTACAAGTTCAATTTCTTATGCAGAAAGCTTGTAACATGCTTTCCATATTGAGGCTTGGAATAAGAAGATAACCTTCCCTTAAGCATCTTTGATTGATCTATTATCCACATTTTTTTGGCGAACAATCCAAGAGATGGCCTCTACACATGGGAAGAAAAAAATGTGTGCAACTAGTTAATTAAGTCAAGAACATTTTATTAGCTGATAAACAACTTAGTCTTGATTGTCATGTAGAAAATCTAGGTATGAATCTTTCTAAAAATTTTGGTAAAATTCTCCCCTCTTGTAAACCATATTGGTTTCCATGAAAAAAATGGTATCATTATGTATGGGGACTAAAGTGATAGTTGTTTCTTCCTCTTCCTCTCTGTCAGAACTAACCTCAATGACAATTTCCTTTCCAATTCTCCTCTTATTGGTTGCCATATCTGTATCGTGCACCTCATCCACATCGACAATATCAAATGTTAGCATTGTCTAGTTTGGGATACGATTTTCAAGACAAGTTTCTATATTGGGGCTATAATAAACTACTTGAAACCTCCCCTCATAAGGATCATATTCATAGAAAATGGTAAGGAACAAGAGGTAAGATAAGAAATCCCACTCAATGATTTGTGTGAGTCCCCTTGAGTAAACAAGATTTGGGCTTCCGATGTAATTATTGCGCCATCATTCGGGTTCTAAAGGGAATAAGAAAAAAATAATTAATGATTTCTTTTACTACATCTATAATTTATGCCCTCGATGTGAGGTTTCACTTTTCTTTAGAAGAGAACAGGGTTTAGGTCATTTTTACAAAACAATGCACGAGACTGTTTGTTTGAAAATAAAAAAGGGGGAAAGTCATATAGGGTTTCACTATCGAATCTAAGTTTGAGGGTGAATGGAAGGGGTTTTAGTCGTGATGAAGTATACTTGGCAGTTAATAAAGGGTCTTTGGTAAGCCATGTATAATGTT